>JAJDMX020000220.1:0-68715 GCA_022345685.2 Nothomitra cinnamomea | reverse complement strand
ATAGCGCGAGAACTAGACGTCGCACACGGCCGGGAGCATGCGCGTTTGAAAGCGCTCGCCGAGCGCTTCAAAACGCACTCACTCCCGAATCTGTGCGATAGAAATTGCAAAGTGCATGGAGTGGTGGAGTCCCTAGAGGTTGACCCGCCATTCTCGTTTCGCTAAGGGGCACGATCCGCCATGTGGTCTGTGCCCCCATCGGTCGACCCGTCCGATGCTCAGAATTATAGGTAGGCAGTAGCATATGAACCGCTTCCAATAGCTAATATAATTATCCATGGTCTTTTTATTGTAATAGATACTAAAAGGCTTACCTGCCACCTTGCGTTCTTCGTGGCTGTTCAACCAATAGAGAAGGAGATCCCAGCCCCAATCAACGCTGTCCATGACGTCTTTGCGGCAGTGCCGAAAGACCCAGTCGATGCTCTTGCAGACCAGCGATAGACTTCCTTCTTGCCTCATAGGTAGCTGACTCATGTGGGTGATGGCTGCGAGATCTAAGCCGGCGAAGTATAGAGGCCAGCGGGTCTTGCGCAGCCATGGGGTTTGATCCACGGGTAGTTGCTCCGTGTCGATTAAGGTAAGCTTTTTCTTCTCTTGCTCGTCCAGCTCATCCGCCTCCTTCAACAGCGCCTGGATGGGGTCAGGTGTAGACAAGAGGGGTCTTTTTTGGGGGTCGGCTTTATCTGCGGGTTGGACGATGAAGTAGCGCGTCTTGTTGTTGGTGAAGAACGTCTAGACCGGCTTGACATCCCATTGCTGCCCATGCTTCTTGACCCAGCCATGTTTATCGTTCGCATGCTTCCTGATCTTCTCGTCGCTGGTGGTGATGTAGCCGCAGCGTCAACACACCCGTCCTTCATGTAGTCGGAGTTCTTTGATCGGGGAGATGGGGAAGTAGCCTGGGGAGCAACTGTAGTATAACCCAGAGATGTCGGCTGGCCCCATCGTCTTGAAGCCATCTGCATACGCCTTGTACGACCGATATGTCTTGGCTGGCACCTTGTGGATGCGAGAGAGGTGATTGGACACTCTGCCTGGCTGAAGGGCATGCTGGCAGCCGGGCGATTGGCAGATCAGAACTCGGTATTCTGGTAGATAGACGAGAAGCTCCTCCGGGGGTGGCAATGATGTCGATGGTGATGATGTTAGAGGCGACGTGGGAGGCGCTCGCCTAGGCATGTCGCTCGGTTGTGCGAAGCGTTACCCGGCTTTCGATATATGGTTCTCTTGCTCAATGGCTCTAACCCTAACGTCAATGAGAGCTCATCCGCTGCTAAGTTTACAAAGGCACTGGTGGAGATTCTATGCAATTGAGGTTGGGGGATTACATCTGTGTGGTCGTCGCAACTGTGGGAGATTAAGGGGGCCCTAGGACTTGACGTCAGGACTTAACGTGTTGCCCTCATCTCGCTAAGCCTGCACGACCCCCCATGTGGCCCATGCCGCCAGAACTCGACTCGAGTCCTGGGCCCCATGATGGTTAGCAATTGCATATACAGGAGGACGTCTGCGAGGTAGGCCACCAGTAGCTGTCCTACCCGGGTTGGCAGGAATCACGGAATGACTCGGAGCTGGCCTGTTGACACCTGAGCCTTGTGATATCTCGTGACCAAGACCATCCGTCCGTCTTTGATGTAGACATTTCTCATGTTCTGCTCCGCGTTGAGATGGCGCAGCACCGTGACCTCAGTGCCCCTGGCTGGCTGCCCGCCGGTGATGTGTATGAGGATGAGCAGCTGCTCCAAGAACGTCTCCACCTTCCTTTTATACTGGGCTGTCGCTTTAGGCTTGAACTGGATGCCTTCTGCCTCCATGCTTGCCATGTTCCCCCACGCCGACGAAGCCCGCAGCCTTGCCATCATTCTTGTTCGCCCACCTAGCAGACCATTACTCTTCTTCGATATGAAGAAGTAACTTGCTTGGCTCTCCTTCATGTTGTCGATCAAGGTGGTAAGGTCGATGTCCCGTACCCGCAAGTCATCTTGGAAGAGCAGGTCCTTGCACAGTAGATCCTCCGCCAAGTCGATGAGGCCTTTGACAAAGTCTCGGAACTTCTCTATGGCCAGCGGCTTCCCATAGTAGTACATCGTCTGGTTGTCGGCTGACCACTGCACCCGAGGGACCACACCTTCGTCATAGCCCACTCCACTGCAGTAGGCCAAGAGGTTGTTCATCATGTGGAATGGGCTAGGTTCTCTGTCGACTAGCCACTTCTTGCGGACCCTCTGGAGCTCCTACAGTGGGTCCGTGAGCTCCTTGCGGCTGCCCGTCGACAAGGTGTGCTCAAACAGCTGTAGCCGGATACAATATATGAGACCGGCCACGATGGACCCATACTGATTGGGTAGCTTGTATGTATTCTTGGTGGCGACGACGCCCATAACCGCCGCAAAGTGCAAGAGGATAGATCACTTGCTGTCGTAATCCGAGTGCTTTATGAACGAGGCGCTGAGGTCCAGCACCCACGTGTCTATGGCCTCCTCGTTCTCCCCGTCCAACTCCACTGCCGCCCGTAGTTCCTGTAGGCCCTGCAATTGCACCTGTGTAAATTCCGCTCTGTGCTGATCCTCCTGGTCGATGATTTGCAGGCAATAGCAGTAGAAGCGCTTCCAGTGGTCGACGTATGTGTTGTGCGTGGACTTCTCATAGTATGTGCTGATGGGCTCTGGAGAGTAGTCGTCCTTCTTGCTGCTGTTGAGCCAGGAGAGTAGCAAGTCCTACCCATCCTCCTAACAATCCGTAATGCTCTTTTTGCAGTGCCCCAACACCCTGTTGATACTTTTGCAGACCTCTCGCAGCATCCCCTCCTCCTTGCTAGGCTTGTGGCTGAACCCTGCTATGGTAAGGATATCTTTGCCTGCGAACTTCCTAAGCCACCCATTTCTCCGCAACCATGGCGTGTTGTCTGACTTCAATTGATCTTCCTCTACCTTGCCCTGCTCTTTCTCCTTATCCCGCTCCCTCTGCAATTGCTCATCTAGCAGCGTCTGGATCATGACGTTGACCTCGTTGATAGGTGTAGCCTGCCGCGGCTCCTCGGTTGGCCTGGCAACTACGAAATAGTGCTTCTTGTTGTTGGTGAAAAAGGTCTGGACCAGCCTAACTTCCCATTCCTGCCTATCCTTCTTGACTCACCTATGCTGCTCATTGGTGTGTTTCCTGATCTTCTCATGGCTGGCAGCAATGTATCCACACCTCTGACACACCCGACCCTCATACAGCTTGAGACCGTCGATGGGTAAGTAACTCGCCGCCGGGTTGGCAACGTCATCCGGACCGGCCGTGTCGAAGCTAGCTGCATATTCCACATAAGCTGGCCAAACCTTCGCTGGGATCCTATGGGCGGTGAGAAGGTGGCAATGACGTTGGAGTCGCTCGCTTAGCCATCATCGGTATGTTGCCTGAGAGGTTACTCAGCTTTCAATATGTAATCTCTGTGCCTTATAGTTCTAATCCAGAACCTATGAAAAGCTCACCCGCCATGGAGTCTACAAACGCGACAATGGGGATCCTATGCAATTCGGGTTATAGGATCACGTCTGGGAGGTCGTTGCAACCGTGGAAGATTAAGGGGGCTCTAGGACTTGACCCCAGGACTCAACCCGCCGTCTCATCTCATTAAGCGAGTAGGGCGCGCATTGGGGCCCGTGCCCCCAGGACTTGGGCCGAGTTCTGGGTAGAATCATAGGTAGGTACCAGTGGTGGGTGTTGCGGCGATGAGGAAGCTTGGCCGTCGTCAGTATCAACTCTCGCGGTCGACTTCTGAACTTGCTAGGCCATCACATGTAGTAGAGCCATGGATCTTCCACTTCGGCATGGTCAATATCGGCATCTTTGACCCTGTCTTCCTGCAACTGGCGACAGGTGACAAGCTGATCATCTTCTCGTAGATGCATCACCTCTCTAGAGTTGAATGATGAAGATATAAGTAAGTAGAAAGGTAATGCTACCGGCAACGTAGGTGGTAACTTGAGTGCGCCGTTGCTGCGATTCCGAATTAGTGCCAGTAATGCTAGCAGGTAATGCCTATGTGACATTTGAGCAAAGAAGAGATGCATATACATGTACTTACTGCCTGATGCTTGCTGCCGTCTGAGGCACGTGGACCTTGGTGTGCCGAGTCGAACTCTTGCCGGTCACGACCCACCAAGATGATCAGCTGTTGTTTCTCCATCGCTGAAGAATGACAAGATTAAACCATCGGTCTCCGGCTCAGGTATCAGCCTTGTGGTCTTGAAAGGTATGTATGAGTATGGAACGGTGACAGGTGGTGCGATAAGAACAGTCATGACATCGGAGCCCAGTATGAGTAAGTAACTCGGGTATGGTTATTGACCCGTCAGGCAGCTGATCTAGGTCTTCCACAGTTAGGATGGTGTTCCAGTCGGCGGCATACTGTTTGATGGCCTTGCAGACCTCGAAGGAGTAAGTATGAGTCTTCGTGTAATGGGTGATGATTGCCTTGGAGGGTATGGTATAGTGACATTCGAGACAGATGAGAACGTTATCGATGGCATTGTAGGTAATATAGTCGGAGGTATTCATGGTGGATGGAGCATCGATGTTAATAAGGATGGATGAGCTTTTTATTCCGGCAGGCATGGTTCGTGGCTTATAAGCTAGGTCATATACGTGTGTGAACGTGTCGCGATCACGTCGAGTACGCAGTATAGGGGTTGTCATAGTATTTGGATTGCGCGACGGGGGAAATTTAAAGAAGGCTGGTTCGAGCAAGGTCAGGTGACGGCGATTTGGGTCGGACTGGTGTGGGAATGGATCGCTGAATTGCACGTGAGTGGGTAAGTGCACGGGTCGCAATGTGGCGCGGGCGAGGGCACAGACCGCAAGGAGGCACATGCTCCTGGATCGGGTCAAGCGGCGGGTAGTCTTAGCATTGTGTAGGGTAACATCTATTGGATAGGGAGAAATGTACACATGTACCATCTGATGCTTACAACTGTCTGAGGCAGATGGAACTCAACATGAAGGGTCGGATTGACATTAGCAACTATCCACCAAGGTACGACACTAGTGTTCTTCCACTGCTGTAGAATTGTAAGGTCGAACCAGTGGTTGTCTTTGGAGGTTTTTGCGCCATATTTGGAACTCGTATACTTCAATATCATTCTGTGACTGGTGGTACGCATAGGACAATTGCGACACTGGAACCTACTATGGGTAGGTAAGTCCAACAAGGCTGGAGATTGATCGAGACGGGAAGGCAAGTCACTGAGCAGGACGACCATACCTTGGTTGGTGGCGTACTGCTGGATCAGCTTCCGCACGTGGATGTTGTAGGTATGGATAGTAGTGTAATGTCCTTCGATTGACTTGGATAGTAGAGCTGAGTGACATTCACGACAGACGAAGACGTTGCCAGTGATGTTGTATGTAGCATAGTTAAGAGGATTTATGGTATTGGGAGTACTGTGTAGAGTTGTCAGGTAGGGTAGTCGGAGTAGGGGTGGGGAGAAGGATGGATAGTTCCATCTTCAGGTAGACATGGTTCATGACTTATAAGCTAGGTCAAACACATCTACCAACATGCAGTATTCATGTCAAGTATGCAGTATAGAAGTCAAGACAGGGTTTGCATCATACAACGGGTAGAAAATTTAAGGGGGGGGTTAGGCAAGGTCATGTGTAGGGAACTGAGTCGACTTCCAGCAGGACTAAATTGCTGCATTTCGTGGGTGAGAGTGGGGGCACGAGCCAGAGTGCGGTCCTTGTGGTGGCACAAACCGCGAAGAGAGCCGTGCCTGGATTTTGACTCAGATTCCATTTTCTCTTATCATCTTGTAAGCTGATGGGGCTGAGCTGGGCAGACTTGGTGCAACTAATTACCTACATAGAGTTAAATATAAGTTTGCTAACGTCTCAATCTAGTTAATATGAGCCAGGCAATTAGGTTGCGAAATGAAGAAAAATGTGGAAATGGTTGCAACTTCGCATCATGATAACTTTGCACGTCACGATCCAATTCTCATTTTCTTAAAGGATTTGCTGACCGCATACTAATCTCCATGGCCAGCACAAATTGCATATATACACGACAATGAAAAGTTGTTAAAAACTGGGGGTGACATTTGGGCGATATAGGCGTTAGGCGACAAGATGTGAACTTTTCGTCAAGCTTTTCCAGTTGCTCTGGTCTTCTTTGTGATAGAATTTTAGTACTATGTAAGGAACTGGTGTAGGTAAGTATTAGTCTGTGGCTAGTAGTGTAATAAGAATACTAATTATATTGATAGCCGTTATAATTCAACAGGTCAAGAATCATTAAAGATCAATCTGGACGTAGTTAGAAATCATCAAGGATGACTATAGCACTATGGTCAGCAGTATACTATTGGATAATCTTTCATATAGGTGAGCTGTACTTATGGACGTCAGTGTAGTAACACTGAATAGCTTTAGATTGTATAATAAATCAGCACTTCAGAGAGACAAGATCATTATTGGTTTTGTTATAGGCGATATAGTTAAGAATATCTATAGTGCTGAGAAAAATAGGAAAGATGAATTGATTTTCTTTTGAGAATAAATGTGGTAATGAGCTTAAAAGGTAAATTGGTATGGCAATCTGACTCCAATGAGGTCTTGTCTCTTAATTATCTTAAGTATTCAAATATACGATATAGTATCACTGAGGGTAATAGTGAGACAGTTATGTTAGTTCTATATACTAGAATAGCGAAACAATTCCGCTACAACTATATCAAATGATATTTTAGATAATGGTTCTTGGTATGAAGCTTATATTGCTAAACTAATAAAATACTCAGTGAATAGAGAAGGAAAGATGTTTTCCCTGAAATCCCAACACTATATTTATAACTACCTCTTCACTGATCTCTTAGTTGCCTGTCAATGGGTGACTCATACCACTCGATGTGTTTGTTCCTCAGTGTAACTTACACTTGACTTACACCAGGTCCAATAATGAAACCTAAGTCACCATAACTCATATCCTTTTATCTATTCCCAAGTTGCCTACTATATCCAACTGACATATCTTTCAGTTGCTTAATATTCTTCAACTCTCTTGGTTATTCTCCCAAAACTAACAGTTCTTCGTCCATAGATCATAGTAGTTCCTGTTAGCCGGTCGCTTCCTGGCTAGACCGCTTGACATTAGTGTGGCTGGCTGAGGTCATTGTCTTGACCATAGTGTTGGTGATTTATTAGGTTGTTGCAAGTTATGCTCTCAACACTGAGGGTGCTGATTGTGTAGACCCCTGCTTTGGCCATTACTCCCTTGTAGTAAGTACTATTCATCCTTGTATTTGGTTCATCCTTGCTAAGCCGTATGTACTATTCTTAACCTTATAGGTCCACGATCTGGTTCAATGGTACTAACATTACTTTTATGTCCATGGCATTTCTGATGGAGCTCGGGATGTTTGTGACAATTAGGTTATGCATTCTCAGGCAAAGCAATTACCCTGAGAATACAGTATAGATGGTAAGATGGCTAAGAATTGGGACATGGAAATTGAAAAGTATAGGTCAAATAGGTAAGCAAAGTTATATATTTAAAACTGTATTGACTTAAAGTATAATTAAATATCTGTATTGCCTGTGATGTAAAGGGGTTTTTCCTCACTTAGAAGGTATACAGTCTGTATAGGCCAAATGGTAATCAGTGCTAGAGGTTAATTTAACTTGCGGCCACTCTTATTTTCTTGTAAAATATATTTAAACTTCTAGAGATGATTGATTATAGCTTCAATAAGTGAGTAAGCATTGAGTTTCATTAATCAAATTTACTAATATAAGTTATAAATATTCTTTGCTTTAATTTTGAAACCTTAATAGCACAAGAACCTAAGAATTTCTTGTGGCTTAAAGCCAGAAAGAGACAAACTTTCAACTTATACAGTTGTTGCTACAGGTAGATGTCAATGAATGAGGTAAGTGATAGGAAAGTAAGATGCCTTGTAGTTGTGGAAGTCATAATGGACAAATAAACACCATTGACTATCCTTTAAGGTTGCCTTAAGCAAAAATGATCATTTATTGGATCAAGTGCTTGTAAGACAAGGCTTGGTCATTGGATTCAGGTTTTGTACATTGTATTTGAAGCTGTGATCACATGCGAAAAAGGCTTTGACAAGCTTGCCTTTAACCTTCTTGGTCCGGCGTTTGATTACAGCGTAACCCTGCGTACAGGCATGTTGGTTGATGTGTTTGAGTATCGCCTCGATGGATGGGAAAAGACATTCGGTAAGAGGAAGCATCACCATTGTATCTAGTGATATTTAAGAAGAATGGACGAAAAGAAATATTGACGACGAAGTGGGGGGTATAAATAGGTGGTGAGCAACTCCAATTACGCAGCCGAATTCGGCTATGGCGCCGCGATGGCATTTCATGGTGTCGTAACAGTAGCCGCCAAACGCATATACTCCGGAATCTGTGCAAAGTCAGGCGCTTCACAGAACCCAACTCAGGACCCAATTCAGGTTCTCATTTTCACTCGGCTAAGTAAGGTGAGATGAGCGACCTAATTGGAACAATAGTTACACTGTATGAGTGGTGGGAAGTGAGAAGTTAGGTCGATCTCGCAGGAGACTATGTTGATTTCAATTGAGGCTCAAGACGCCTCCCAGCACGCTAGAGGCATATTTGGTAGGGGTCAGAATAAACTTTAACACGCATTAACAGGGGGTTCCCACCAATGGGAACGGATATGCGAGATGTCGGTGAAACTTCTCGCGGGAACCCTAGAATGATGAGAAGTCCTAGTGGAGGGCTGCCGGGGATGACCGTGCCGCCATGTTAGGACAATAGGATGGACGCTCATTTAACTCACCGCTGTTGTACCTATTCGCTAGGCATGATATGATCTGCTGCTGTTTTATGCCGTCCAGTTTTAGAATATTTGTCTTCGTATTCTATCGCTCATATTATTACACTGGCAACCGCTTTTGCGCTGCTAAGCAACCTCCAGTCACTCAGCTATCGTACTACATCTTTTGATTCAAGAAATCAATTATCAATTCCATGCATTAGAATAAATTAACCTGGCATAAGTACATGTGTACCTCTTACTCCCCCAACCGCCAGACAAAGAGAGCCTACTTTAAACATGCTGTTGTCGTTGCAGTTACAGTGGTACACCCTGAAAATACACAGTGGTCGGTAAGATCGCACCCTGTGACCGTTGCGGTTGGTGTTGTGGGACAACACGCGTCCTTGCATGGTACGGTTGTGTACTCCGTCTTGGTGCAGCTGACAGGTGGGCAGACCTCAACGTTGATGGGACAGAAAGGGGGTCGGGCGGTCGTGGTGGACGTATAGCACGCATGAGTGGCTGTCTCGACAGTGGAGGTGATGGTCGTTACGTATGTTGTGTGGATGAGCTTGGGTGTGCAGGTCTTGATGAAGCCTGCGTCTTGGGGAATGGCTGAGGTGAGGGTGCTAGAGATAGAACGAATCCGTTAGCGTCTAGTTTTATCGGTGCCATGTACCGAATTCTTGCAGATAGAACTCACCTGAGGCACAAGAGGAGCGCGGCACCGGAGAAGATTGAGAGTTGAACCATGGTTTCAGTTTGAGGGAGTTTCTCGTTCGACTATTTGAGATGTTCAACGTAGATGGCTAATCGGCGCAGAGGGTAGTAGTTTTGCGTTTAATGTCTTGCAATGCAATGAATTTTGGATATCCCTGAAAGTGGATGATGTGGCCCCTTCTTATACGGCACAGTTGATGCCTACACCAACAGAAAATTCTGTACCCCGTCGGCAAAGACTCCCTTGCACGCGCGAAAATTTACACCTGCGAGGCAAATTTATTAACCGACTCAGAGAACAGCGTCGAGTTACGTAGTACCTAGGGTGCCCCGCGTTGTTCAGCCTTAGAGCTGACGGGGCTTACGGGTTCATGTCACGGCTGTGGTCGCTCCGCTAGTCTAAGGAATGTGGTTGGTCTGGGCTGAGAAAATCTGAGTTGACCGAGGCGACAGGCACAGCCCGCGTTACATGGCATCGACGTACAGATGACCACTCATTCCTGGGCGGAATCGGTGTCCTGTCCGCATGTGGTTGAAAGATATTAAGGGTTTGAGACATGGAGTCCGTAAGGTCAGATTTTAGCCATCGGATTTCAACGAACGGCATGCCGACGCCCTGTCAAGTGTCCGGGAGGGCACTCTCAATCCAGGGGAATAAATGTGAAAGACGACTGATCCTTGAGCGGGGGCCAGGCTAAACCCAAAAGTCTTATTTTTCGGAATAGCCGGCAAGCCAAATATAGGGTTCAATTTTCCCAAATACGAGCTGAGACTGACATCGGTTCCGACTTGATTGGTTGGATCGCGTTTTTCCGCGGCATGACCCTAGTATTGTGTACAACAGCTTACCAGGTTCAGCGAGCGCAGCAGCTTTTCGACGGAGGCTTAGCGTTCCTGCCTGCTCTACGGAGTAGGCATTGCGTGAGCATTTCTTGTAAGGTCGCTCGGGACTTGGCGAAAAAGCTTGACAGCGCCCCTGCCGTTTTCCATGATCGGTCGGCTCGCAGACAATGTCGGTTCAATAACCTTTAAACCTCCAGTTTTCCGATTACGAGATTCATTCCTGCAAACATTCTACGAAGGATTTGGTTTTGTATGGGAGTTGAAATGTAGCTCTTTCAGCTCATAGAGATCGACACCTTTGTCCCCCGTTGCAAAAGAATCTGACTGGCGTGACTTGAGAGATGACATAGATTTGTGTTACCTTCATTGAGTAATTGGACGGTATTACCCTGGCACATGGAAGCGGAGTCTTCATCAGCTCGGCACTGCGATTGGCGGAGGTATGACTCCTTCCAGCGTCGCGGCCCCCAACCGACCATTAAAACGACTGCGACTTTAATTCGATCATTGCTCCAGTTATTCTATGGGTAAGAGGAAATCTGCTCCTAATATAGGTTGACTTGTTAATTCACCACGAATGCTCCTCTTGCACCGGATAATTCCTCGCCTGAATCAAGTTTGTAGTATGCTAGAATTTATGTGAGTTATAGGAAAACACCATGCTAGGTATGTGCTAAGAGAATAAGTTCGGCATTTAATAGCTACAACGCTCAGAGAGTCCAATAAGAAGAGCAAACTCGGAATGACCAACAACTAGACGCTTTGGACACTATCTGTTCCGCTTCTCGATTCGTATATTAAAATCTGTCGTCACGAACAGACCGGCGTTTCTGGTATTCCACGGCTTGGTCGGGTCTATGATTGCGAGATCAAAACGCCGCAGGAGCTATGTGTTTCGCCACTTGTGTTAACGGACTCACTTCTGTAGTCGCCGAGCAGGGTAAGTAGAGAATTGAAGAGATACCTCCACATAAAGCTTATTCATCTTCAGCATCGCAACGGGCTTGCCTAGTTCGCGCAGGCAAAGTAAGCATAACGAGCCTAACATCTCCAGACATTCTCGATAAAGTCTATCTCAAGGACTCAACTTAGGTACCCAAAGACTGAAATTTCCCATACCCAAACACTAAATCCACAGTCCTCTCCATGGTTGCCAACATCTCCCCGGTTGCTTCCAACCACCTTTCCGGTCGAAACACTTCCGCATCGTCTCCAAATATCCCCTTCCTCCGATGCACTCCCCACGCGCAATAGCAATTGTTGGTACCGCAGGAATAGACCTCCCATCCTCTAACGTATCACCCCCAGGCGGGGCTTCCTTGCCAAGGAGCCTAGTTACGGGTGGCCAGATTCGGAGCCCTTCTTTGATGACGGCTTGGAGATATGGCAGCTTCATAGCTTCGGAATTTCTAATTACTGGGGATGACACACGGCCTCTCTCGATTCCGTCGTTGATCTCGGCTTGAAGCTTGCGACAGGCAACAGGGGATATGATGAGATGGAGGAGAGTTCCACGAATCGCGCCAGCTGTTGTGTCAGAGCCCGCGAGGCTGTAGGGGGAGAGAGGGAGGAAGCGTCAGTCTCCGGCACCAAAAGGTGGGAAGGACCTGGTACGGCAAACATTACATTGTGAAGAGGCTTTCGCCATGCGCTTCCTGCTGAGTGAGTCCATGCCGAATGAAAGAATCCATTTGATCCTGCCTCTCCACTCTACCAGGACCGAACCACTTGTTGACTACTCTCTTCGCAAGTCTAGAAGCATACTGTCCTCGTTGCCAGTAATTGTTTCTACATTCGAGCCGGTCGCATGTTGGAAAAAGGCTTGCAAACACGACAAACTAACTTGATCATAGGCCCCATACCCTTCGGATCATCCCCGTTGGGTAAACAGCCTTCGCAATCCACGGAATGCTTAATATCGAGTTCATGATCGACAATACACCCGCAAGGATAATCGGCCCAACCATCTCCTTGATCATCAGAATATACCCGTTGACATCCTCGTCATTAACAAGATCGCCGAAACACTTCCCGAAGGCAATGTCCGTGATTGTGTCGAGGGTAAAGTATTGGGCTTTTCCCGCCATATCGCAGGGGCGCATGGCTGTGCCCTCGGAAAGGTATTTGCGTTTGATGAGATTTATGAAGTTGAGGATTTGCTGATCGATTCTGTCTTCAAGGTTCGGGCTCTCCTTGCCGGAGTACTATCGCAAAGGGCGCGGGTAATTAGTGATATCCTTGAGGACATCCAGCTTGATGACATATGAAAATGTATAGTACCCCCATGGCCAACATAGAGCGAAGCTCTGAATAAGTACCTATCCATATCTCGTATGGTAAAAACAGTGTCCTTTCCAGGTTCCAGCTTTCCCGCATCGTAGGTCTCTCCTCTCCCATATTTTGATTTCACGTTGGCCATTCGACGCATCATATTCGGGCTATTCGCAAGCAGGTGGAAGGGTCCAATTCGAGCGAGGCCACCTGTCGCTTGAGGGAGTTAGTCTCGAGGTTAGTTCGGAGTTCAAGTTCACGCGGACGACTTGCCATATTTCTCACTAATCTCGTACAAGTCCAAATTTGTTCGTTGGGAAAGGCAGGATTTGATCAGCCAGTACTTCGAAAACGATGCTGAGGTGGGGCCGTTGAAATGGTTGGGATGACGATAGACGAAGTAGCGGTTGAGGATGATGGCGGCGATAACTACCACAAGAGCGACAATGTTTCCGTTTCCCAAAAGCATCTTCCAAGTTTCAGAGTTGGCTCTGGCCATAACGAGCTCCTGGAGTGATGTCCTCCTGCGAAACTTCGCTCTTGTTACGACAGAGCAGGACTGCGACATAAATGGGAGGGGAACCGTGCAGCTAGAAGATGCGGGGTAGCATAATTGGAACCACGCATGGACCAAGATAGAGATATCTGCGGAGATTCATGTGGACTCAGAGGTCTACGCGAATACAGGTGGATTTGCTTTATCTAGGGAAACGCATCCTTCCAACTGCAGGCGTTAGCCCGCGAGTTGGGAGGGGTGGTCAGTGATAGGCCAGAATGTCTTACAAGCAGTTCTAGAACACCTCTTTCGGCACGCGGCTGTGCTTTCACTTGCATGCTATCGAGCTCCCCTACGTGTCCATACTTAAATCCCGCACCCCACTCCACAGATCTACTGCTACTGCGATAACCGCCTGATGAGCTCGGAACCGTAAACGATACCCTATCGCTTCTCAGATCGTCCGAAGCCTAGATCTCAATCTGCCGTTATGTGCGCCGATAATCTCGTCGCTCAGGTTCTCCTCCACCTCAGCTTTGTCTGTCTTACTTCGGCTTCAACGATACCGCCTAGTGCCGCAAATATTACTCTCCCCAAGGGAGCCTCTAACCATGGTAACCCTCAATTATTGTGCCTTCCGACCAGATGGACAGATATCATAGTATTTTTCCTCGGAAACTATATTGCTCATGCAGCCACAATCGTATCGTCACCAGGCTCCAGTGTTCTTACAGCTGTTATAAGCGTTACAGGGGCTCTATTAGCTCCAGCCTCTGGCGTCTGGGGTGGCCTCCGAGAGATATCTAGTATGGCCAAGTTTGCTCCGACGGACTTACAAGCCGCAGCTCGCGCAGGAGCCTTGTGTCATGTTGTTCGAGTTGGCGATTACGCTCTAAGTTTACAAGACCTCGCGCTGACGGTGAGAAGTGAGTAGATCCCAGATACTTAAAACATACCAGTTGCTGAGGATTTCGAGTTGATTCTAGACTCATGGTTTTCCAAAAAGATTCACGGCCGAGTTCATCTTCCGGAAGGGTTCGCTCTCGCAACAGTACCCAGGAATGCTCGATTTTACCACGATAAAGATGGAAGCTCACCCGTCATCCTCTGCTCTGACTATAATGCCGTCAAGATTCTCGCAGCAATCGGTCAGTTGCTCTTTGCAGCGACAACTTTATACCGAAGTCGAGGGGACCAGGTGAAACGATATGGATACGCTGCGTTTGGTCTAACTGTAACTCAATACGCTTTGATGTCGTTGATGAATCTTCTCGGAAACTTGATGTGCGCTCAATATCCGACAGTTTACCTTGTTGAATCGCACACCATGGTAGAGGCGCGTGCCCATCCTGAGGCAGTTTTTGATGGCGTGATTGGTAAGATTGTCGAGGATGGAGAGGAGCACCACGAGCGAGTTGGCGAAAGCCGGGGAAAGTTACTTTGGTACATGATCTCGCGACTTCCTCTAATCTGGGCCCCGGCAACCGTCTCTATCATCATTATCTGGTCTTTGACGCACTTCAGCCCAGGTACAAGTACGCGCCCTCAACGCGTATGGGTTGTGGCCTGGCTCGTCACCGGCAGCCTGAAAGGGGCTATAAATCTGGGCCACATCCCTCGGAGAAAGCAAATTCAACTCCCGACACTATATTCTCCTGTGTTCATCGGCTATCTGTTCGCTGCTGTGCCTGCGATAGGGGGTTTTACTGTTGTAGCACAGATGTTGAGCGAATATGGCGTTTGCACCCACTTGTAGAGTAATTTGACCCAGCCCAATTTCACCATAACCCTCCGTACGCAAGCCTTTGCGTTGCTTGAAGAAGGCGCGCCTATAGCTAGAATTAAAGAGATTACTGGATTTTTTAAGTCTACAGTCTATCGGATTAAAAAAATTGCTTGTGAGCGAAGTTATGATCCTGAAGTGAGCAGAGAGTTCACAGATGAGTATTTCACGGATGCACCCCGCACTGGGAGGCCGAAAGTTATTACAGAAGAGAGTTCATCTAAGGTTTTAGAAATAGGGCATTCAAATAAAGAGGGACAAGAGATGTTAGCAAGAGACACAGGGTTTGAGATGGGCATATCAAAAACTTCAGCATTACAGGTCTTACATGCATATGGCCAGTCGCGCCACATGGCTGGTGCAGCTTGACGACACCTTAGGTAGCCTCATCGCTACTCTCACTAGGAGGTAGCGATTAGTTCTATATATACCTATGATGATAAGGTCAGGCAATAGATTTATAGGCTATACTAAATTACTTAAAGAAACTTGTAGACACTCTTCGTAACAGCTATCTAACTCATTTCCTGGCGATAGAATCACTGTTTTTACCACGAAGGGCGTAGCACTGAGAAAAGGCTCGTGTTGCTCGTGTCAAATCTGCAAACTCCCGCCTCTCAGCCCAAAGAGAAGGTGCTTCACCTCTTGATGCTATAAGTCTTTCAAACTCTCGCTGTGCGAGCCTATCCTCTTCAGAGTCACCAGCTTTATTTTCTTCAAAAATATTTGGCTCCTGCATGCCTCCTGTATGGGTGCATTTTCGTGAAGGTACAGTCAGTTCAAAAAATTATTCGTACGCCTCATCAGCTGCCACGTTGTCATCCGTCTACTTACAAAAACCCACGAAATGCCCTAGTAAATAGAATCAAAAGTTAACAATGACCATTGCGAAGAGAAAAGAACACTTACTTAAAAAGAAAGCTGCTATCGTGGCCTGGCGTCACGCTGGGAGGTCTCTCAGTGAAATTTCACAAATTGAAAAAATTACAAAGAGCACCGTTCAAAGCATTCTGGACCGATACCAAAAAAATTCTGACAAGTCCCTAGCTAGTAAGAAGCGTCCTGGACGTCCTTCAAAACTTTCTACAAAGGGGGAGCAACTTTTGATACGTGCAGCAAAGGCAGACACCTGGCTACCTATTCCTGTATTATGCACACTTTTCAAGACAGGTAGGCCGAGTATTTCCAGGCCAACCACACTGAAAATTTTAAAGAAGCATGGTTTAAGCAAAAGAAAAGCAAGGAAAAAGCCATTTTTGACAGAAGGTCAAAAAAGTGAGCAAAGACAGTGGTGTCAAGAGTATTTTCACTGGACTAAAAAAGATTGGGAAAGAGTTATTTGGACTGATAAAGTATGTTTTAAAATTGGAAAGAATAGTCAAACAATATGGTTAACAAGGAAGCCTGGAGATGAGTTTTTGCCTCAGAATCTCAAGCCTTCTTTTAAAAGTGGTTGTACATCAACTAGCATCTAAAGAGCTATCTGTAAAGGAGCTGTTGGACTATTGGTATTTTTATCAAAAGGTGGATGTATGATCATGAATATTTACAGTAAAAACATTTTGATATCACATTTGAAGCCATATTGAAAGAAGATGAAGAAGGAAAATAAGAGGAAACAAGTTCACACTATGGACAATAATGCAAAGTACCATACTGGTAGGGTGTCAATTGCATGGAGAACCAAAAACAAAATTCTTCACATATGGTAGCCGGCACAATCTCTAGACCTAAATCCAATTGAGAACCTCTAAGTTATTCTCAAACGAAAAATTAGTGCTCAGAGGTACAGAATTCAAAGTGTGGAGGAAATGCAATGTGTTGCTCAAGAGGAATAGGCATGGCTATCAGAAGAGAAGGTTCATCACTGTGTACACAGTATATGCAAATGAATTTGCATGTGTCTACAGAATAAAGAGGGTACAATCAAGCACTAGCTTATTCTCCAGCTTCTTCTCTTTTTTTTAAGCTATTTATCACGAATTTACGACATGAATTGGTATTACAAGGGCATTTTGAAATTGTCGTCTGATTTTGGCAATCGTACAGACACTTTTTTGAACCGACTGTACAATTGCTTATTTCAATTCTTTTCCTTTTTCTTTGCTCTTAACCTGTCTACTCCGAATACTTAAGCGACTGGTACTTGATTCACCTTTAAACTGAGAAGGTTCACATTATGTAAAGAAGGCTGATAACTTATTTTGTGACCCAGCAGGCCGGCCTTTAAGCTTCACAGTTGCAGAATTCAGATTAGGCCTTAGTACCGCCTAAATAAAATCTTTCGCAAGAGTATCAAAGAACCATCTGCAATGAAAGTCATATAAGTAAAGAACTTGATTGTTTGCTAATCAGTCTTGCATAAGATAATAGTATGGGATACCAAGAAATTCTATATATGATTGGTAGCAAGGTCGATGTAAGCTAGGCCGATCAAGAATCTTCTTTTGATTAAAAGCTCGATATAGTGTATAAGGTTTAACATACTTAACAAGAGTTTCGAAGAGTAGAATTCAGAAGCATTGTGAAGTCTTGTTTTTTGCAGAAGTGATAGCAGCTCGATATTCATTATGTTGCTTGGACAATAGAAGTTCCGGTTTTTGAAGAACATAATAAAAGTCATCAGTTGAAACTTGAAGATAAGATTCAATTGTAATATAAGTACTTTCAGCTTGTGATATTTCTCAATAACTAAAATATAGATATCTGTCAGCTCAACATTGAAAAAAATAATCTTTATGTAGATTTAACTTTGTTAATTAAATGTAGTTGAGAATTTGTAGATATATAGTATATTTCTGTCCAAGTCCAGTTTTGATTGTAGTTATCAATAAATGGTAATGCAACTACCTTATATTATTCCTTCATAAAGTTCATCTCTTCTACCATATCTTGTTTATAAACTTTATACTATTTGCCATGAGAATTGACATTAGTATTAATATACTAGCTATAAAGAAGATTCTTTACTTTTGGAAAGATAGTTTCTATTGCATTCATTAAGGCTATATCATAATCTATTACTATGATATTAGGAACTTAAATACTCTTTAAGTCCATATCTTCTTAAAACATCTTTAAACCAACTGTATAATCTTCTGTAGTTTTACTTGCAAGAAAAATGAAAGTAGCATAAAAAGTAGTATTAATATCAATAGAATCTAAGATATTAAGTAAAGGCAATTTAAAAGAAGTACTTTAGAAAAACAGTATAAAAGTATAAGAGAATTAAGATGTACAAAGAAAATAATTCAGATTTGGCTATCTGAGTTAAGCTAATATTTAAAGTTATAGCATATAGTCTTTAAAGTATTTAATATAACTTTAATTAGTAACTAGCTAGTAAGCTATTCTAACTTAAGTTTACTTTATAGATTATAGATATTTTGTACTTTCTAATATTAATTAGAGTTTTTAAGTATAATAACTAATATGATTTCTTTTAAAACAAAGTTATTATAGTTTATAAAAGATATTTTACTTTGAATATTTCTGAGAATTTTCAATTGCCATAATAAAAGATTGAGTCTTGTGCAGAATGATTATGAAAAGCATTAATGACTTTCAATTTCTACTTATTATTATTTAGAAGTATTACTTTATAGGCAAATAAATATTTGGTCTTTTAACTAATTATTAGCTTTTTGTAATCTATTATATAGTCCCTCAGTTTTCTACCTTTAAAGCATATAACAGAGAAATAGTTTATAATGCTTTTCTTATTACATCAACTTCTTCTAATCATAATAACAAATTTGTAGTCTTTTGTATATTGTTAGAGATAAGTAATCAGATCCTCATAAATAGAAAATACTTTAACTTGTGTTGATAATAGTAATAAAGATATCTTAAATAGATGATTTGATTTTTGCAAGTTATGATTATTTAAGTTTATTATAGTTTAATGTTTTGTACAATTGTAAAAGTTCTTACTATATAGTTAAAGTGGCGAAAAAATTTTTTACTTATATGTATTAACACAAGTAATTGTAATAAAGTAAATTGCTTAAAAATGATTATTAAATTATTACAAGAGATACATATACATATATAGTAGGGCAGTTAAATTGATAAAGTAATAGTTAAGTAATAATAGAGTAGTTAGTAGCCACTCAAATCTGATGACTACAATAAAAACCTTAATAATTCTACTAATACCTTACTGATAAGCAATTCTCAGGACTTTAATGGTGAAGTGCTTAATATATATACCTTAAACTCAGGTAGAAATTTATAATATTTTTAATATACAGAAATTATTATAGTCAGGAAACTTTTTAGACTTCAATATAATTAATCTACTTTAAGCTTACTTAAAGAAAATTACCATTAAAACTAAACCTTTCAAAATATGAAAGATAATTATTACTATAAAAACTAAGACATAAATAGACCTTAAGCCATTTAGTAAAGAGAAAAAGAAAGACACTTTCCCTGAAATCTCAATGTAGTATTTACAGTCACCTTTTTACTGATCTCTTAATTACCTGTTAACAAGTGACTTATACTACTTGGTGTAACTTATAACATAATTCATCTTAAGTCCAATAATACAATGTGAGTCATTGTAACTTATAACTTTTCACCTATATTTAAGCTACTCACTATACTCAGCTGATGTGTTCTTCAGCTACTCAGTATCTTTTTAACTCTCTTGGTTTTTCATTCACGTTCAATAATTTTAAGCCCTATAGTCTTGTAATACTCTATAAAGTCGATTACTTTCTGATTAGATCACTTAGCACTTATGTAGCTGGCTAAATTCATTTCTCTGACCAGAGTATAGATAAATTATTAAGTTGCTGTAAGTTGTACTCTTAGCACTGAGAGCACTGATTGTGCGAGCATTGTTGAGGTTTTGTCTCTTAGTTTGTCTTAGTGTTCAAGTATACAGTGAGGCATTCTTAAGGTGACCGTGGGACAGGTATATTGGTCCTGTATATTGAGATAGCGAAACGGTCTTACTACAACTATATCAAAGGATATTTTGAGCAATGATTCTTAGTATAAAGCTATATTGCTAAACTAATAAGATACTCAGTAAAGAGGGAAGAAAAGACGCTTTCCCTGAGATCTCAACACAATATTTATAGTTACCTCTTCACTAATTTTTTGGCCACCTGCCAATGGGCAACTCATACTACTTGATGTATTTATTTCTTGATGTGACTTACATTTGACTTACATTGAGTTCAATAATGAAACCTAAGTTACCATGACTTGTAACCCTCTATCCATACTTGAGCTACTCACTATATTTAGCTAATGTATCTTTTAACTATCAAGTGTCTTTCAGCTCCTCTGGTTCCTTATCCTTAACTAAAGGTTTCTTGTCTATAGGTTGTGGCGATTCCTGTTGGCCGGTTACTTTCTAGCTAAATCGCTTAGCAGTTGTGTGGCTGGCTAAGATTGTTTCCTTGACTAAAGTGTAGGTAATTTATTAAGTTGCTATAGATCATGCTCTCAGTGCTGAAAGCACTGATTATGCGAACCTCTGCTCTGGCCCTCACCTACCCATAGCAAGTGCCATCTGTCCTTATATTCAGATTATCCATGCTAAGCTATATATGCCGTTCTTAACTCTATGGGTCCATGATCTGATTTAATAGTATCAATACTACTTCCATGTCTGTAGTGTTCCTAATGAGTCTTAGGATGTTCATGACATATATATATCTTTTTCTAATAATTGAGCATAAAAAATATATATTAAACTTAATTTTATTGCTTAAAGTAATTATATATAAGAAATAGCACTCTAATTATACTTTGCTATAATTATGTAATTAAGGTAATTTTATAGCAAAATGGTAGTATTTTGGTAAGGCTTTTATAGTACTTGAGTAAATAACTTCTAAGAACATGGTACAGGAGTAATTATCCCTAAATATTAATATTTAATAGATATAGTAGTTATATGACTCCAGAGTTCTTGAATTACTGTGAAAATATTATATTATAGTAATTTATCTTTCTATTTATACTTTATATCTATTATAGCCAATAGATCAAATATTTCCTGTATATAAGTATTAGTTCTATCAAGAAGTTGGCAAGAATCTCAGGTTCAACAAAGCATGACTATTAAAAGCTCAGTTTATATGGGTTCTTCATTACAGCTACCCTCTAGCCTTTACTAAAAAGAATGTAGAGTCTGGGTTTTGGAAAACAGCTTAATCCCTACAACCTAATGATATTTCTTAGGTAATTACCACTTTTACCAGTAATACCACCCCAGCTACATATCCCTAGGGAGTTTCAGATACCTGTGGACATGGCTGCATTAGCGTACTGTATTGAAATGGAACAGAAAGCCGATGAGTAAGGCAGAAAAATCATCCGGGCGAAAATCAACAAAGCGGCTGTAACAGCAATGTCCACGATTGCAATTACAGAACGAAATCAAGCAGAAAAAAGAGCCCTCGAAGTAGAATAACAATCTGCAAAGCGCAATAAGTGAAGGCGAGCGCTAGGGGACAAGGCATTGACAGCGGGCGAGAGTGGTTCAAGTGATATAAGCTCGTGCATCGTGTGCGAGCCGCTAGAATAGTGTAAATTGTCGCATTGGCCATGATTTACTCCTAAACTAATAGATAACACTTAGCTCGACTGGCTGTTTCATTAGCTCGTACATCATAAATACCTTAAGGGTAATAGCGAAGTACTTAGATCTAATATGTTACTGCAATTCGCACTGGTAACCTATTCTCATCGCGACTTTCAGCGAGTGCTCCTTTTTCACGCGACTATGACGTCACTAAGCAAATTCAGCTCGGAATCGATGTTTGACATGAAAAAAGCGGATGTTTCGACGACATCCTTGCCAAAATTGATCAGATAAGTCACATGTCGGTCAGTAACGTTTTCTTTTCTTTCTCGATACTGGCTGGTTTCATGTTGAGGGAATTTTGGGTTTGCTGCGCACGAATTCCCGAAGCCTTTATTAATTTGTCTTACTATGCTTCGTGCGGAGTAGGAAATTTCGGTCCAAGCGTAGAATTCTCGGCCATCAATATCCTTCGCAACTGCATAGCTCCACGTATGTGGTTTTGAGTTTTAGGTATTTTGCTAGATTTTAATCGCATATTTGGAGCCTGAAACAACCTTAATCGTATTATTCTGGATCAGAGGACAGTTCTGCGTCGGTGATGATATTCAGAGTGAACTTTTTTTAATTTGCCACTTCGCTCGGCCCTTTGAAAAAGAGTTCGAAATTTCGCTTAATCACCTCCTTTTCTTCCGATATTAATAGCCGACCAAGAGATTGCGTAGGCAGTCTATTCCGCACTGAGTAGGTTTCGCGACATTACACTTTTTCTTCACTTCATCTCGATCTCACCTGAACCCAGCCGGGCTGGTTCAGAAACGATGTTATTCGGCCGAGTTCAGTCCTCGCTATTCTGGCTCCGGTACATTGTCCTCTTCACCGTCGTGTTCATCGTCTTCTACACGGGCCTCTTTTACACGCGCGACCGTGTCTCCAAACCCCCTCGACCAGCTCCGATAGACTGGTCCAACCCAGCGAACAACCTACATCCTATTGACCATCTAATCCGAACTGCCGAGACTACCTTCAGCGAACTCCTCGATACCAGAACCTCCGACCTCCACGGTGCGGCCTGGGCCTATCGCGAGCGACGCGGTCGCCACCCTCCACCGGGTTTCGATATCTGGTTCAAGTTCGCGCAAGACACCAAAGCGATCTTCGTCGAGGAGTTCTGGGACCAGATCTACCACGATATCGAGCCGCTATGGGCGCTACCTCCCAAGCAGCTTCGCAGTGACGTGCGCGGTCAGAAAAATGACTCGATTATTAGAGTTCGCGGTGGGAAGGCGTCGTATAATACGGGTGGTCACTTCTGGATGCCGATCTGGACAGACCTCGTCCAGTCGATCAGCAAGCACCTGCCGGATATGGATATCGCAGTGAATGTAATGGATGAACCGAGGATGACTGTGCCGTGGGAGGACATGGACAAGTACGTCAGGACGGCTAGTGCGAATAGGACGATGCGGGAGTGGATGGAGATGGCAGTGAAGTATACGAGTACGGCGTACTCTATCGGTGGCTGCTCAGTCCGGAATATGCTGACAGGAGAGGCTTTTCAGAAGCCAATGACGATACATCCGATGTGACCGCGACGGAGGTGTTCAATTGGAATAATTCGGGTGAGTTAGAAGGGCGGGGATAACCCAAGGCCGAACGGAGTTGATTTTAACAATGTACAGTGCCATACTTTCCGCAGGCACGGTTGGCCTGCCACCCTTCCAGCCCTGCACGGCAAGCTGACGTTCAAATCGACTTTACGGGCCCGCCGATTTTCGGTCTGGAATACATGGCCGACCACACCTACGAAGGCTACGTATCAAATTACACCCTTTCCACGTCCATCTGCCACCAGCCCGACCTTCAAGGCCTACATGGCGCCTTGATCGAACCCCTCTCCACGAAAAGCACAACTCGTTTCTTTCCCCTCTTCGGCAGCTCCAAATTAGCCACAAACAACGAAATTCTCCTCCCAGCAGCTATGTACTGGGACCAAAGCGACGCCCGATTCACCACCGGGACCCGCATTCACTGGTCGGGAAAGAAAGCTCGTCTCATCTGGCGTGGGGTTGGCTCAGGCGGCAGGCACAAGGATACAAACTGGCGTCATTTCCACCGGCATCGCCTCGTCGCAATGCTGAACGCCACAACTGTCATCCGTGCTGAACGCGGTGAAGAATCGCCCCAAAACTGGGCCCTTCCTGACCCCGCCATCTACGATAAATCCGCATCTACAAAACCAATCTTCGGAGAGTGGCTCGCCGCCAACCTCACAGACGTAGGCTTCACCGAGTTCAAATGCTTCCCTACCGAAGAGCCGACAACCTGTTCATACACCGACCCTTGGTTCAGTGCCACGCCAGGTGTCCCCCTCGCGGATCAATACAAGAACAAGTACCTTGTCGACGTCGACGGAAACTCATTCTCTGGCCGGTACCGCGCATTCCTACAATCCTACTCCCTCCCCATTAAAGCAACTCTCTTCCGCGAATGGCACGATTCCCGTCTGGTAGCCTGGAAGCATTTTGTACCTCTCGATAACCGGTTTGGCGATCTTTACGGAATCCTCAGATATTTCGCCGGGTGTGCCGGTATGGCTGGATGCACGGATAACGACGTTAAGGGTCGTGATCACATGGCAGAGAAGATTGCGAGGAATGGGGCAGATTGGGCAGAGAAGGTACTGAGGAGAGAAGACATGCAGATTTATACGCTGAGGCTGCTTTTGGAGTACGCGAGGGTGGTGGATGAGAGGAGGGATATTTTGGGGTGGGTGGGGGACTTGATGGTTTGAAGGTCTGAACTTAAGTGTTTAGAATATTGTCAAACGAAAACTTCAAAAGATTGGAGTATTTCTGGGCTAGTGTTAACACTAAATAGGGCTGGAGTCTGCGGCCTTTTTTGCTTTTCTGTGGGTGGGGGCATGAGATACCATTGATAGAGGCTTCATTGTTTATATCTCTTCAACTGCACGTTTGTAACATAATTAAATCAAGCCTGCCAAGACTCATGGTTTTAACCCAAGAAGCCGCTTCTCCAAAGGGCGAGATTCATCTCTACGTCTCCGAGTGCCTGCATCGCTCCGAAACACTGGCTAAAGTTACGTATCCCTGTAGATTCAATGGAACTACAAAACAAGTGACTAAATTGACGTTAAATTCGGGAATGGTTGCCACCGTCATATTCACTTCATGGCGTGGAGCAATATAGGGTTTGCATTTTATGTTAGAATTGCGCGTCGAGGCGCCACGGGAGTTAATTTCGTTTGGGCTGTTCATTCACTTTCGGTGTTGTTGCTACACAATCGACGTTAAATGCTCGCTTTTCGTTTTGTAATACTCTAGGCCCTCAACCCAAACATTACCGTCCAGCAGCCTAAAGCCTCACCTTTTCGATCGGCACGTTGGACAGGCAATTGAGGATCTGTCCAACATATTAAAAATCTCGATTCACTTCAGTCATTGAATCTTACGGCATCGTTCCGATACGAGAAAAACAAGTATCGCCTTCAAGAGCAGCAGCTTTAAAATCACAAAGCGGACCCCACAGCATCCTACGTCTCACTAACGACCCTCTTTCGGGATGTGTAAACACTACTGGCACTGTTGGGACACTTGCAACCACAAAACCTACATCTGCACCTCCCCCTGCACTAAATATTGCGCCGGCTATGGGTGCCACAAGCGATGGGGAGAGAAAACACAGACCTACCCCTGCCCTGACTGTAAGGTGGGTAAATATAACCTCTTCCAGTCGATCATCCCGAAGGATCCGATAGTGATTCCGGAGCCCTGGCCGAACAATTCAGCGACTGCAGCACGCATAGCCTTTGACAAGGGGGGGCTTAAGGAGGTTAGGCGGCAAGTGGCCATAGGGGGAGGGGAACGACATCAAGGAAATACGAATCAAGGAGTAGAATCTGGTAATGCGAATAACTGGGGTTATCCTAACTAGAATTCCTCAGTTTATCCGAATGTTAATGGCTGGGGTTATCTTAATACGAAAGGTTGGGGTTATCCTAATGGAAATGTCTGGGTCTATTATCCTAACGGAAATGCCTGGACTTACGGTAACGGATATTATCGGGGTGATGGATGATATTATTATTAATAGAGTATCCTAATTGATATCAAAATTCCACTTCTGAGCTCCAGTTAGTAATTAGCAATTAAACTCAAATTCTAATGAATTTCAAAGTGTCGGGACTTGGTATCTGAAGCTATCTATTGAATTTCATTTACTTGAGCAAAACGTACATCAACAATATCACCGCCTCTTGCCCTCCTCAATTGCAACTGGCCGGTTACAAAGATCTCCAGTTATACTCGTGCCAACTCCAGAAGCTTACGGCAACAGGCCCCGCATCAATGCTCGACATAGTACATTCACTAACCTCCAACACCGATCTAATCACCCACTTATTCCATATCAAAGCCCTGAATCAATCTGACCCACCACTGTGGTGTTCGTATAAGCCGCCCAATCACGACATGTCTGTGCCAAAACCTGCGGGATTTGCAACTGCGTGATGTCCTTTGGTCGTTCCTATCCAACAAGTTTAGTTACCTCAACCTCATTCCCACTTATGTTTGACCACAACCTGGGGGAGAAGAAAAATAGTTAAAGAAGAGTTGGGAACTGACCAAAACATTCATATACAGCCCTCCACTCAAATGCCATGCGATATGGCAGTGAAATGGCCAAACACCCGGATTATCTGCATCGATCTGCCACACCATATGCCCATTCGCCCTTAGTATTTGGGTATCCCTCCTTACCGGGTTGTCCGGCCTCGTGATTGCCGCCCCGTCCCAAGGTCCAGGTCCTTCGTGCAGCACATACATGTTGTGTCCGTGTAAATGCATTGGGTGAGAGAAAGGAGTGTCATTTTCGACCACAACGCGGATGGAGGTGTTTGAGCCGAAGTCGAAGGTGTTGTAATCTGGAGGGAAGCGCTGGGAGAGCTTTGCTAGCAGGAGAGCGGGGTTATTGTAGTCTCCACGGAAGGTGTGGTTGTTGATCTCCCACACTGTGTGGCCAGTTGAGTTGACAGCGAGGGTGATTGTTACTTTCTTGGTGGTCCTAGGCTTTGGAGGTTTGATGGGCACTAATGGGGTTGCTGAGGCAAGTGCATCGTTGGCGCAGCGGGTTAGCTCTTTTTGTGGAATTGCGCTGCTTGTGGTGGGCTTCAAGCTAGGGTTGGCGCGGTCATAGTAGATTGCCGCCAGAGCAAAGGGTTGCCTGGAGTCGCCACAGTTGGGTGCAAGTGTAGAACGCATCCAGACAGCGGCGTCGGTGAGGGCAGTGGCCTTGACTAGAACATCCGTTCGTTGGCCGACCTGTGATGAAGCCTCGCGGTTAGGCTAGAAAACTGACTCGTAGTGAAGGATAACATGACTGAACTTACGCCTAATGTTACAACATCGGTGGTATAGGGTTTTATCGGAATAAAGTCAATTGCAATTACCGTCAGGACGTGGTTGTCTATGCTAAATTTTTGTATTCCGTTTGCTCCTGAGTTTACCAAGCGTAGGCGGTGTGTTTTGCCTTTTGTAAACTTGAATTTCGAGACATCTACATTGTTGGCACATGGGGTTTTATCCTGTTCTGCTACAGTAGAACAATCGAAGAACATCCTCCCGTTAATCAGGTTGTTGTCGCTCTTTGGAGGGAGTTTCGTAAGCTGTTTCATGAAGTGATATTAGTGTATAGTCCATTTGCTGGGAAGAATGTTATCGTAGAAGCCACGAACGTCAGTCCCAACAACATTCTGAACGATCTTGATATAAGGGTCGTGATACCAATCAGACAACAACACGGGACCAAGATCGATATCGTAGGGTTCATCCTTTGGCCCATAGATGATCATGGGACCAAATGCACCTGCGGAGTACTGTGCAGAGTAATGGGTATGATACCACGACGTCCCGTAGAGAGTCGCGCGGAATCTGTAGGTAAATGACGAACCAGGTGCGATTGGACATTGCTGCGGCGAACCATATATCAGAGTTCGATACCCAATTAGGGGGACATAAAATCGATGACTACTTGAACTGATGGCACTCCATCGTGCCAAGGTGTCTCCTTCTGAAGCATTCCATGCCTTTTAGGTACCACGAGCCCTTAGTCAGCGGGATCCTCACGGAGCGACGACAAAGGGATTGCCGGACTTACCAGTGTACACTCGTGCCCTCACTCGGATTTTTGATCTGATTGTTGATTGTGACTTGTATCCAATCTCCCCAATTTGCTTCGATCAACGGACCGGGAAACTGTCCGTCGATCAAGATCGAATCGCGCTGGTAGCCGTCTGGGGAAATCTTCCCACGAGCGACGGTAAAGTTATAGGCCCGCGTTATGCCAGTGTTGGGGACGTCTGGTGAATCGAAAGCTGCAGCTTTGTTGGGTGTTGTGCTAGCCGGCCGTCTGTCGGGTGGCATTTAGCCCTGAGTATGGAATTGTGGAGGATGGGTCGGGAGAGCACGTACATGGTACCCCAGGGATAGCCGTTTGGCATTGGCTGGAGGAGAAGGGAGAGTGAGTTGAAATCGTTTGGTTATGGCATGTAGAAATTCTGGGGATGGGGTGTGACGGAATACGCACGTTGTTGGTCAGGCAGTCCGGGAACGCGTGTTGCCGTAGGGTGCCCCAGAAAGAAGGTCCTATTTCATGCTCTCAGCGTGAACACTTCGGGATAGGGTCTGGGTTCGCGGGTTACCGCCAATCCCTCCGGGATAGAAGAGCTTACGTACCATCTTGCTGTCCCGGTCCGAGTGTCGCAATTGCGGCAGCGGTCGTTGTCACAGCCTTGAGGACTGATGTGAAGTTGTGCATAAGTACGTGCTGATAGGAGTGAAATAAGCGGGGGTTCTTCTCTGGCGGCAAAACGAACGACAAGAGGAAAGGAACCTCTTCAGGGAAGGATTACCAACTATTACAGACTTCGGGTATTCTACAGCCCGGTTTTCTAGCAGGATATATACCAAATATCTTGTATCGATTCTCTTACGATCAATTGACCAAAAGGGAGCTAGCCAGGGCGAAGACTGCATATTGGTCCTGTCACTAGTCACCTTCGGTTCTAGGCTTGGAATACGGAGACCACGCTTCATTGAAGGTTGCCGGTGGACGAGACATGGAACTAAGGGCTGTGTCTGCGTTCCGCACTGCCTAATTTAGAGCCGAGGTTTGTTGCATATAGCCCGAAAGCTATAGTTGAGGTGAGGGAGGACCGGATGATACAGAAAGAGTTGTTTTTCGTGTTGCAAGGGTGACTTCATAATTAAGCCGGTCTTGGCAATCAGAACCGTTTCCACTTCATTTGCGCCAAAACAGACGACACTCCATAACTCAACTTCCTCGCCCTCATGCGTTGTCCTCTCTTTCCGTACTTTTTAGGAGTGGACACACATAAAAGGTACATACACACGTCATGATCCGTCTCTTCGGGAATGAGCACGGCTCGTCACATCTCTTTGCAATGTCTGTTTGATTCTGGAGCAGATTCCGCATGGCTCAGATTAATGTCACAGGGCACTGCTGATCGTCAATTTGTAAGTTCGTCTTTGTAATCAACAGAATAAGTACTCGCATCACACGGAGACCCGACGGCTGGTCTATTCAATCGGAGTCCTGAGAGACTCGCATTGAATACTGTCGGACAGGGCCAGAGCTGTCCTACAGTCGTCTGTCTTACCTTCCTCAAGACTGCCGCTGAGATCTAAGTCCTTCGTCACGTTAATGCCATGACTCGAAACCTGTGTGAGTAACTCAGCACATCCAAGTCGTGATTCAGCTTTATGACTGACATGTACTCTTCGATAGTAGTGGACCTCTTTCCGGCTAGCCCTCTCAGCGGAATCATGGAGACACCCAGATCTATCGACTTGATCGACCACGCAGGTTCCCGCACCCTGCATGAAGTTAATAAAACCTCCTGCAGCCATCCGGAGGCCAAATTTCTGGTACGGTAGGATGCGAGTGAGTTCATTATTCCATGCAGCTGGAACGGCTTGACAACAGTGAGAGACTGGACGCTGTGACACTCTACTATCGGGATGACGCTATCCCCACTGAGGCGATACTGAGTGGGGCCTTCTGGTTTGGTGAAACCGTAGGTTACCTTTTAATGGTATCCTATATACAACTGCAAGCACACTTGGGCTAATTAGAAACTCGCTATCAGCGTTTAGTGCCTCCACACCGGTAAGGAGATCAATACAAGTTCATTAGTGCAAGCGCAAATGAGCCGAAAGTCCCAAGAGGTATGTCGCATTATTTTTTAGGACAGGAAGCGGAACGTCACGCCAAACCTCAACGATGCGCCCTCGTGCCGGCCTTGGTCCAGGCACAGTTCCTGACGCCATGCACAATGCGAGATCTTTGGTGTTTTAAGGCGACTGCTTCTTTTCGGCAAGCATCCGGCTGCAAGTGCACATTAATTGACCCATTCATTCGGTACTGTTAGAGAGAAATTGATGACGAGTTTATTTTACGGTAGGTCCGTGGCCAGGGATCGGGCGCAGGACATTCGGTTTGCACGCCTCACAGTGCTGAACGTATTGCACGATATCCCTCGCAGGGGTGTAGCTCTATAGGCTCTGGTAGTATCTATGAGCGCTCTTGGTATTGTTCCATATTCGCGGCATGCTGAATACACAGATACAGCTGTGTAGAGTTGGCATATTTACAGACTTCAAGTCAGCCGGGACGATAGGTTTTCCGACAAGCCGATCGCTACCTGACCGCCTGTACACACCGCTGACAGGCTATCAATCGGTTCCAGCGATCTGGGACCTGAATAGACACTCCCATCGTCCCCACGATGCTCGGTTCATTACAGTGTCGACAGTCATACCACGCTGTTGGGTCGGTATTATGCGTGTGTGTCTACATCAACTTCCGAACACTCTGGGGGATTCTGGGCTATCGATGATGCGAATATGAACTCGATTACCGCTTGACGATGTCTTCCTCCGATAGGCTCTCTAGTGTGTCAGCCTCAGCCTAATCTAGGCAGTCTATGTGGAGACGAGCTGGCCTGACCTCGCCTTTGCCAAAACGGCATTCCCTAGCAGCTTTGGTGACATCGCGAGGGATGATAGAGGAAACAGTGGCCTAGACCTTGGCAAAGGCATACTTGAATGTCATAGACCAGCATTGGAATGAGCTAGGATGTCTCCAAAATTAGGTGGCCCTATATATTACTACAGAAAGGGCTGAGCCTTGGGGCATTGCAAATAAGATTGGCGTTATCCATGTAAACTCAACCCACTCTCCTTTCCCCCTTTGCTCTCAGAAAACACACGGCCTAACTGACAGTAATAGACGCCTAGTCGAGTGGCGCTGGCACAGAGCTGTCACGAACCTATCGCAAAAGCCGTTGCCTTTGTGTCCTCCTGTTTCCAGGCCATCCCACCTTAATCGCATGTTCAACTGGACCCGCACATCGACGATATACTGCCAAATGCACTCAATACCCCCACAACGTGTCTTTAATCAATATTTCCCGCAGGCACACTGCATTGACAAGCTGTCATACTCGACTCCAGGCGGAGCTTGAAACCCAATCAAGCTTGCATAATCGAGTCTTCATTCTGCTCACTGTCGCACGGCATTCTGAATATCTGTACTCGCCCTTTTCGTTCTACCCAAAATCGAGATTTTCTTCAGGATTGGTTTCCCCCGGCCCCTGTTTTCTGCTTACATCTAGCAGAAGCTGCCTCGTTGCTGCATCCCAAGCTCCTTTAGACCCTAGCCGCGCATTGATTTTTCCTATCGTTTCCTCTCCTCACAAGCATGGATGTCTTTATTTTTGGTGATCAAACCATTGACCCGTATAATTTCCTTAACAAGATCTTTTCTCGCGAAGACTATGTTCTCGTATCATCCCTTCTGCAACGAGCGGGCGTTGCTCTCCGTGATGAGATCGCACGCCTTCCACGGATCAAGCGAGACGACATACCCAATTTCTTGACTGTGCAGGAGCTTGTCGAGCGGCATCATGAGCGTGGAGTCGCTAATCCCGCCCTCGATAGTGCTATAGTCTGCATATCACAGCTCGCTCATTTCGTTGGGTATACTATGTCTAATACCGAATCTATCGATTGCAAAGTGCTGACCCCTAATGCAGCTACTTTGAAGACCGCCCATCGCAGACCTTTGTCTCGTCCAAAACTCACGTTGTTGGGCTCTCCACAGGCCTGTTTGCTGCTGCTGCAGTAGCCTCAGCCAATACTCTCCTAGAACTGATCCCACTTGCCGTCGAGGCCGTACGTGTCGCATTTCGAACAGGAGCACATGTTAGCACAGTAGCAAGGGGTTTGGAGGGGAATGCCCGCGGGCGAGGAACATGGTCAGAGGTTGTGACAGGGATTAATGAAAATGAGGCCAAATTGGCATTAGACACATTTCACAGAGAGAAAGTCCGTTGCGTCGAGCCTAGGCATTTGGCAGGATATTCTAACCCTTTCACTCGCAGAATATTACCGTTTTGAATCGAGCGTATATCAGTGCTGTAACCGCTACTGCAGTAACGATAAGCGGTCCACCAACAACTCTTAGCCGTCTCTTCCAAGATGCTGAAAGCCTCCGGAAAGTGCAGCGAGTGAGCATTCCAATACATGGACCATACCACGCGCCACATCTCTACGCCGAGGAAGACTTTCAACGGATATTGGGTGAAGGTGGATCAGTGAAACTTCTGAACGTCGAGGAGCCGGTCACCACATATATCCACTCAGCGCTAACGGGAAAGGCACTCATTGCACTCAGCAGGTGTGAGCTGATGGCACAGATTTTAGACGAAGTTCTGAGACAGCCCGTGCGATGGGACCATATTCTTAAGGGTCTATCGAACAATGAATTAACTTGCAGTTTCTCCCAATGTCGAGTCCTTACGTTTGGTGTCACGGTTCTGGGTATGAGTGTTGTTTCAGCGCTGAAGACTGAGGGGATTAATGCGGTCACGTTGGAAGATCACGCGTCATGGATCGCCAATCAGGGTGGGAGTGGTGACTCTGTTCAGCCGCCCGGGAGATGCGCCAATTCCAAGATCGCTATTGTCGGAATGGCAGGGAGATTTCCGGGAGCAAAGGACACCCAGCTTCTCTGGGAACTGCTAGAAAGGGGGTCAGATGTGCACCGAGAGGTAGGTCACATGTTTTCTGATGAATTGAAGGGTAAGCTATCTGACATCAGCAGGTGCCTCCTGATCGGTTCGATGCTCAAGCCCATACCGATCCAGCCGGCAAGGACAGAAACAAAAGCCATACCCCCTATGGCTGCTTCATTGAGGAACCTGGACTTTTTGACCCTCGTTTCTTCAGCATGTCTCCTCGAGAAGCGGCCCAAACAGACCCAATGCAGCGGCTTGCCCTTGTAACAGCATATGAAGCTCTCGAAATGGCTGGCTTCGCACCTAACAGGACGCCTTCTACAAAATCCCATCGCGTGGGAACATTCTACGGCCAGACTAGCGATGACTGGCGCGAGATTAATGCAGCACAAAATATCGATACCTACTTCATCACAGGCGGGGTACGAGCGTTTGCAACTGGGCGTATCAACTATTTCTTCAAGTTCAGTGGCCCGAGCTTCAGCATTGATACGGCTTGCTCGTCTAGTCTTGCTGCAATCCAGTTAGCTTGCACGTCGCTGTGGTCTAGAGACTGCGACATGGCTATCACAGGAGGCTTGAACGTCTTGACGAATCCTGATATATTTTCTGGCCTTAGCAAGGGTCAGTTTCTCTCGAAGACAGGCTCGTGCAAAACTTATGACCACGAGGCGGACGGGTATTGTCGCGGGGACGGGATTGGAAGCATCGTCATGAAACGCCTTGAAGATGCCATTGCCGATAACGACAACATACTTGGGTGCATTCTTTCCGCTGGGACGAATCACTCTGCCGAAGCCAAGTCGATCACACATCCCCACGCTGGTGCGCAGGAATTTCTTTACAAGCAAGTCCTTAATAAAGCGCACGTAGATCCCCATGACGTCAGCTATGTCGAAATGCATGGGACAGGCACTCAAGCAGGAGACGGCATTGAGATGCAATCAGTGACGAATGTATTCGCCCCTCCAAATCGACGACGACGTCCTAATCAACCGCTGCACATTGGGGCGATCAAGGCAAACATTGGACATGCGGAAGCGGCTTCAGGGTCTAACTCATTGATTAAATTGATGTTGATGCTGAAGTATAACTCCATTCCTCCTCACGTTGGAGTCAAGAAGAGCATCAACCAGGGATTTCCCAAGGATCTGTCAGAGCGAAATGTCCATATCCCCTTCCATAGCACATCATTTTATCGTCCTGCTCCAGGACAGAAACGGCGGGTATTCTTGAACAACTTCAGCGCTGCTGGTGGAAACACGGCGTTGTTGATTGAAGACGCTCCGCCAAAAGCAGCTCGAGTCGCGAGAGACACTCGCTCTACACACGTCGTTGCAGTTTCCGCGAAATCTCTGGCATCGCTCAAGAAAAACACCATTCGTCTCCTTGCACATCTCCAGGAAACTCCGTCAACATTGTTAGCGGACCTTGCTTACACGACTACTGCCCGACGTATACAGCACAATTACCGCATCTCAGTGACTGCTCCTGACATTTCACGCGTCAAAGAGCTCCTCGCTACTGCGCTGAACTGGCCAATAAGCCCGATTCCGGCTGTGCCTGTCAAGGTAGCTTTCGTGTTTACTGGCCAGGGGTCGCACTACACTGCATTAGGGAAGACTTTGTTCGAGGAATCATCACAATTTCGGGCCGACATTGAGCACTTTCAGCATCTTGCTCAGATCCAGGGCTTCCCGTCCTTCGTACCTTTGATTGATGGTACCGTAACTGATCTGCAGCTCCTCTCCCCTGTGGCAGCTCAGCTGGGACAGACGTCCATCCAAATCGCGCTTGCCCGTCTATGGGCGTCATGGGGTGTTAAGCCCACTGTTGTCCTTGGTCACAGCCTTGGAGAGTATGCAGCGCTCAACATTGCAGGTGTTCTCTCCGCTTGTGACACTATCTTCCTTGTGGGCCAAAGAGCAAGATTGTTGGAAGCGAATTGCGCTGCAGGAACTCGAGGAATGTTGGCAGTAAAGTCCAGTACATCAGCTATCAATAAGGCTTTGGGCAGTGCCGTGTCCTTCGAGATCGCCTGCGTCAATGGACCTGAAGACACGGTGATCTGTGGTTCGAAAGCAGACATGGCATCCGCTTCCGAAATGCTCACAGCGAGTGGATTCCAGTACGTGAGACTAAACGTCCCGTTTGCGTTCCATTCCTCACAAATGGACCCTGTCCTTAATCAACTTGAGACACTCGCCGAATCCATTACCTTCAATCCTCCAGAGATACCAATTATCTCTCCTCTCTTAGGTGAGGTGATCCGTGAAGGGAACGTTATCGGACCAAGTTATCTGGCGAGGCACACGAGAGGGAGAGTAGACTTTGTTAGTGGCCTTGCGGCAGCCGAGCGAGACAACGCGATTGATCACAAGACTGTCTGGGTGGAGGTTGGTCCTCACCCAGTTTGCTCGAATTTCATCAAGTCGTCTCTGGGTAACACCGTTCTGGCCCTTCCAACACTTCGTAGGAGCGAAGATCCGTGGAAGATCATTGCAACGTCTCTATCAGCGCTCTACGATAGTGGCCTAACTATTGACTGGAATGAATACCATCGCGAGTTCGAACCATCGTTGCGCCTCTTACTCCTCCCGTCCTACAGTTTCGATGAGAAGAATTACTGGCTGGATTATACCAACAACTGGTGTCTGACGAAAGGAGATGCATGGAAACAGGTCCTTACGGAGAAAGTACCACCACTATCGACTACAACTGTTCAGCGCATAGTCGAGCAGGACTTCAAGGACGGTGAGGGGACTGTAGTCATTGAATCAGACCTCTCTGAGCCGAAACTGCATGCTGCTGTTGGTGGGCATATGGTCAACGGGGCAGCTTTATGTCCTTCGGTGAGTCTTCTTGCTGCCACTAGTTAACTAGCAAAGAAAACGATTGACTGAAGTCCCAGTCTGTCTATGCGGACATGGCGCTCACCATTGCGGACTACATGTACCAGCAACTCAATCCCTCCTCAAAGTCGCCAGTTTGCATGAACGTTCGCAACATGGAAGTCTTCAAGCCCCTCATTGCCAAAACCCCAATCCCCGGACAGCGGCAACTGCTACAAGTATCCGCTACTGCAAAGCTGGCACAAGGGAGTGTCGAGCTACTCTATAGCAGCACTTCTCCAGATAGCAAAATCAAAATTGAACATGCTAAGTGCTTCGTCGACTACGGTGATGCTGTAGCCTGGCTCGCAGAATGGGACCGAACCGCCTTCCTAGTCCAGTCACGCGTTGATATCCTCACAGAGAAGGTGCAACGAGGGGACGCACACAAAATCCTCCGCGGGATGGCCTACAAACTCTTCGCCGCACTTGTTGAGTACGACCACAAGTTTCGCGGAATGGAAGAAGTGATCCTTGACAGCGCTGCACTAGAGGCAACGTCCAAAGTCTCCTTCCAAACCAAACCGAGCGACGGAAATTTCTTCTGTAGCCCCTATTGGATTGACAGTGTGGCTCATATATCCGGCTTCATCATGAATGCTAGCGATAGTGTTGATTCGAGGAACCAAGTATATGTCTCTCACGGATGGGAGTCGATGAGGTTTGCGCGAACCCTCCAGGCCGATAAGACGTACAGGTCGTATGTTCGGATGAGGCCTGGAGCAGGTAAGATGGCAGTTGGCGATGTTTACGTGTTTGAAGGGAGTGAGATCGTTGGGCTTGTTGGAGGGTTGAAATTCCAATGTATTCCACGGACGCTTTTGAATACGTTGCTACCTCCTATTGGCCTTGTGAATATGCAGCTTGCGCCAGTGCAGACTCATAGCCGCCCTCAAATAGCCCAAGTGAAGGCTATGTCAGCAGTTACAAACACATATACGACTACGCCTATGTCTTCGACAACCAAGCGAATCAGCATTTCTACAAAGGCGGCACCCTCATCTTCACTCGTCGATCGTGCTCTTCATATTATTGCCAGCGAGGTTGACGTCGACCTCTCGGAGCTTGATAACCAAAGGGTATTCTCTGATCTAGGAGTCGACTCCCTCATGTCCTTGACAATCTCTGCTAAATTCCGTGAAGACCTGGATTTGGAGATTAGCTCAACACTCTTTGCAGATTATCCAACGGTCGGAGATATCAAGTGTTTCCTAGCCGAATTCAATGACTCGGACAGCTCGTCTGAGAGTCTACTAGATAGTTACGACGTGGTTGTTGCACCGAGTACGCCTGATCTGGACCGTGGCATTCAGACTCCTATCACACCACCAAGCCCATTTTCAGGTAGCCCGGGGTCAGACTTGCCAGAGCTGCAAACAGAAGACACATCTACCCTGATACGCACTATCATCGCAACTGAAATGGGCGTCGATATCACAGAACTTGCGAGCTCCACCAATCTCGCTGCCATGGGAATGGACTCGTTAATGTCTCTCGCCATTCTCGGTGCTCTTCGCGAGAGGATGGGTGTCACTATTCCGTCAACGTTTCTAGCTGACAACGCAACGCTTGTTGACATCGAGAGAGCACTGAATCCTCAACCTGTCGCAAAGATACCGCAGCTTCCTCGAGCCTTAAAGGAGCTCACAACCATTTCCCCAACTCGACCCCTCCCGCGAGCGACATCCGTTCTTCTCCAAGGGCACCCTAAAACCGCCGCCAAAACTCTCTTTCTCTTCCCCGACGGCTCAGGCTCCGCAACATCTTACGTGCATATTCCTCCATTAGGGCCCACAATAGCGGTCTATGCCTTCAATTGCCCATTCATGAAAACGCCCGAGGACTATACTATTGGGATCCCCGCCGTCTCGGCCATCTACCTTACCGAAGCCCGCCGCCGCCAGCCCCACGGACCGTATTACATAGGCGGCTGGTCAGCCGGTGGGGTCGTCGCCTACGAGTGCGCGCGCCAACTCCTCGCTTCGGGAGAATCAGTTGACACCCTCCTCCTTCTCGACGCGCCATGTCCAGTAGCACTCGAGCCTCTTCCCTCCCGCCTCCATCAATTCTTCGACCGCATTGGGCTTCTCGGCACTGGGGCACCGGGTGGAACGCCAGGGTGGCTGTTGCCACATTTCGACGCTAGCATAAAAGCTCTCGATGAGTACGAGCCACCTCCCATGTCCCCGTCTATCTGCCCTAAAAAGACGGTAGCGATCTGGGCCAGAGACGGGGTATGTAAACCCGGCGATCCTAGGCCGCCTCCGGGGGAACAGGAAGACCCAAAAAGTATGAAATGGCTATTGGATGACCGAACGGATTTCGAAGGCAATGGATGGGAGACCCTTGTTGGGGGCAAGGAGAAGATGCGGTGCGTCAGTATGGGCGGCCATCATTTCAGTATGATGAAAGGGGTTTTGGTGAGCCGGTAGACCTATTGCAATCTATTGATCTGATATTCTAACTAGCTTTGGCGCAGGCAACGGAATTGTGTCGGTTAATGCGCGAAGGTCTAGCAGACGATTAGCAGGCGAGATTTCGAAGTGCAGTCACAGCAGGGGATAACCAGATCGTAATGATTTATTCCCACAGCACTAGGCAACACACCTCTTAGATTAAGGTTTGTGTCAAGACTAGACTTTTCACGGGCACCACTTTTTCTGTTCGCGATTGGATAAGTGTATGCACCAAAGACCGTCATGAAGTTAGAGGTTTGAACACAACGGCAGGATAGAAAAAAAATTTGCTCGGATCGAGATAGTTGGGTACAATTTAATTCGAGTTTTGTCTAGGGCTGTGGTGTTCTGACCCATGTGATAACGTCCATAGTAATTTGTTGGCTTTGGTGTTGATTCTTCACCCAATCAAATTTCTATCCCAAGCCCGAAATTAACCCGAAATTCGGCATTAATTTCGTCAAACCTAGCAGCGCCCAGGGAAGGGCGGATGGACACCTCCACATCTCTCTAATCCGGTTAGTTAGAGAAATATCCTGAGATGATTGGTGCAGATAAAAATTTGTCACGAATTTCGCCAAACATCTCTATATCATGTGTCATTTTCACTCAATTCGGCCTGGGGAGGCGGAGTGACTGTTTTTGGTTAGAGGCAGTTAGGATTAAAATTTGTAAAAACACTCCCCAAGCGCACCGAGTAACTTAATATTTCGGCGAAAGCGCATCCCCGAACGTGGGCCTAAACGTGGTTATCTCCTGCAAAGCAGCCGGGCATACACCTTGCTGCATTGCTCCTCTAGGTATTGATCGATGGGTTCGTTTTACGAGTCCGCGACACAGCATAGGTGCACAGGGGCGGACAGTGATTCCGATCACGTGACAAAACCCGCCACTGCCAGAGCACAAAGCTGCTTATCTTGACGATCTGACTCCAATGAGGTCTTGTCTCCTAGTTTTTCTTGGTGTTCAGGTATACAGTGTAGTATCTTTAGGGTGACTATGGGACAGATATGTTAGTTCTGTATACTGAAATAGCAAAACGGTCCTGCTGCAACTATATCAAAAGATATCTTTGAGCGATAATTCTTGATATGAAGCTTATATTGCTAAACTAACAAGATTTTAAGTGAAGAGGAGAGGAGAGGAAAGATGCTTTCTCTAAGATTCTAACACTATATTTATAGTTGCCTCTTCACTGATCTCTTAATTACTTATTAATAGGCGACACATATCACTTGAGGTATTTTTTCTTTAGCGTGACTCACACTTGACTCATGCTAAGTCCAATAATGAAACCTGAGTTACCATGACTTACAACTTTCCATATATACTTGAGCTACCTACTACACTTAGCTGACATGTCTTTTAGCTACCAAGTGTCTTTTAGCTCTCTTGGTCCTTTACCTACAACTAATGGTTTCGTGTCCATAGGTCGTAATGGTTCCTGTTGGTTGGTCACTTCCTGACTAGGCCCCTTGGCAATCGTGTAGCTGGCTGAGATTACTGCCTTGATCAGGGTATGGGTGATTTATTAGCTTGCCGTAAGTTATGCTCTTAGCGCTGAGAGCGCTGATTGCACGAGCCCTGCTTTGGCCCCCACTCCTCCACAGTAAATGCCGTCTATCCTCGTATTCGGTTTCTCCTTGCTAAGCCATTTAAGCTATCCGTGTCCTATAGGTTAGTGATCTGGTTCAATGATTCTAACGTCACTCTGTATCAGTGACATTTCTGATGAGTCTTGGGATGTTCGTAACACTTATGAATAGAATAATTATTACTAGAAAGATGTGATAAAGCCTTACCAAAAACTAAGTGTATTTTAGCATATCATTAATGTAGCATAAATGTAGTTAAAGCATATGGCCTGCAGCTTATCTCTGGTAAGTAATAACTTATCTCCTCACTTCTTATACTCATAAATTTACTGTTAGTAGATACTTCCACTACTACTCTTCTCTTCATATATGGGAAAATTGTCTGCAGATTTAATAATGTCATAGATAAGTACAAGGGTATGAAGCAGACAATCTTCTTTGTTACTCCAAAATGTATTGTTATATATAGTAAGCTTAACTAACTCAAGAATATAATGAAGATACTATATAATGACTTCTTGCAACTCCTTACTATTCAGTCTATCCAAAAGTATCATTAAAGTACTAAAGAGTACCAGATAAATATTTGAGAAATTGGAGCTTATGTTACAAATATCTTAAGCCCTAAGCCATAGAACACCATAGATACAAAAGTAGTACTACTATCATTGAACCAAATTGTGGTTTCATAGAGGTAAGGGTAACATATATAGCTCAACGAGAATGAACTGAATACAAGGATGAACGATACTTACTAAGGGTAAGTAAAGGTTAAAGTAGAGTTTGTATAATAAGTACTCTTGGTACTAAGAGCACAACCTATAGCAAATTCAATAAATTACTTATACCCCAATCAAGGCAACAAACTTAGCTAGTTACATGACTCCTAAGTGGGCTAGTTAGGAAGCAATCAACTAACAAGAACCTCTATAATCTACAGACCCAGAACTGTTGATCGTAAAGATAGCACCAGGAGAGTTGAGAGATACTTGGTAGCTAAAAGATATGTCAGCAAGGTGTAGTAGGCAACTTAATTATAAACAAAGATTTATAGGTTATGGTAACTTAGGTTTCATTATTGGACTCAATATAAGTCTGTCACAGACATCCCGAGCCTCATCAGAAATGCCACAGACATGGGAGTGGTGCTGAAACCAATGGACTGGATTGCTGGCCTACAGGATATGGACGACTTGAACAGCTCGGCAAGGATGAACTGAATATGAGGATGAGTAGCACTTACTGTAGGAACATGGGGGCGGAAACAGGGGATCACGCAATCAGCGCCCTCAGTGCTAAGAGCATGACCCACAGTAACTCAATAAATCACCTACACCCCTATTAAGGCAACGACCTCAGCCAGCTACACTACCACTAAGGAGTTTAGCCAGAAAGCGACTAGCCAACAAAAACCACCACAACCTACAGATGGAAAACCGTTAGCCATAGGTAAAGGACCAAGAGAGCTGAGAAACACTTGGCAGCTGAAGAACATGTCAGCTAGATGTAGTGGGCAGCTTAGTTATAGATGGAGAAGTTATGAGCTATGACAACTTAGGTTTCATTATTGAACTCGGCATGAGTCAAGTATGAGTCACGTCGAGGAAAGAATACTCCAAGTGGTATGAGTCACCTGTTGGCAGATGGCCAAGAGGTTAGTGAAGAGGCAACTATAAATATACTATTGAAGTTTCAAGGAAAGTGTCTTTCCTTCCCTCTTCACTGAAAGTCTTGTTAATTTAGCAATATAAGCTTTATACCAAGAATCATCACTCAAGATATCTTTTAATATAGTTGCAGTAGGACCGTTTCACTATTCCAGTATACGAGACTAATATACTTATCTCACAGTCACCCAAAGAAAGCCACACTGTATACCTGAATACTAAGACAAACTAGAATATAGGACCTTATTAAGTCAGATCGTCACAAAGTCACAGGTGAGTCACATTAAGAGAAGTACATACTAAGTAGTATAAGTCGCCTCTTGATAAATAGTAAATAAATCAGTAAAAAGACAACTATAAATACTATATTAGGATCTTAAGGAAAGTGTCTTTTCTTCTCTCTTTACTAAATGTCTCATTAGTTTAGCAATAAAGCTTTATACTAAGAATTATCACCTAAGATATCTTCCAATATAGTTATTGTAGAATCATTTCACTATCTTAGTATATGGGACCGATATAACTAAGGTACTCGTTTAGCCACCTAGTGTTTTTAGAAGGTCACTGCTTTTGGGCGGCCACCATCAATCCTACCAAAATAAGGTAGCTGCCTTTCAATGTAAACATCCCAAAAATGAGGGTTGATAGACCAAGGCACCTCACAAAGGTTCTAAATGCACCTCAAATACCCTCTTCTGAGTTTTGCAAACTTAGCATTATGGGCTGTGTTCTATGATGTGACGATTAATAATGGCAATTAGTATCTCCTGCACCAATAGTTGGTTAAGCGATCGTTAAGCGGAAGCCTAATAATATTTAATTTTGCCCTAGCTTACCTAACTCTTTACATTGCAATGGCAATACTACAATGAAACTGCATTTGTGCAGTTTGAAGTTAAGCTCAAAATTAAAAATAGCCAACTAGATTCTTCCATAGGTGTTGGATTATAAAGATCACAAAAATTCAGCTTTCAGCTACTATATTAAAGCTGTTCTTCTGGTGGCTTCAGTTGGGGCTAGTTTAGGTATGGTGGCAGCTCAAAAGCAATGGCTGTCCAAAAATACCAGGTGGCTAAATGAATATCCTATAATTATCTCATGGTCAACCTAGAAACATCACACCATATATCTGAACATCAAGACAAACTAGAAGATAAGACTTCATTGAAGTTAAATTGTTACACACTGAATCAAATTATAAACAAAGTTTTACTGGATATAGTAATATGGTTAAGAGTGCTAACTACTGAATATAAATAGCAATGGAACTTGCTAGAGTGTAAAGCCTAAAGTGGTAGCATATAAGCTGCCAAGTTTATATACTGCACATTGTATACAGCAACTGAAAAACATGAAACAATACCTTAGTCAAGCAATCTTCTCTTAATTGACTCAACTAGTTACTATAACACTAAGAAAGTTATACAAGAAGTAACTAACAAACTATGAAGACTTCTAGCCAGGAACTGGCTAGAAGTAATTTAAAAAAGTAAGCTGATAAATTCCTGATTAACTAAGATAGCTAAGAGACATGTTAGCTAAGAGTAGTGAATTGTACAGTAATTGCATAAAGGTAAGAGAGATATAAGTCACATAGTGACTCAGGTTTTATTATTTGGAAGTTTTGTTACTTAGCAACTAAGTGTTATTATTCAAAATATTGAAAGATATAATCATATGCTACCTCATTAAATTCTAGCTAGAAAGTGATTCTGGTCTCTAGTTGTGACGATCTGACTCTGATGAGGACTCATTTCCTAGTTTGTCTTAAAGTTCAGATGTACAGCGTGGCATTCTCTGGTTGACCATGAGACAGAGATATTGGTCTCATATACTGAGATAACGAAATGGTCCTACTGCAACTATATCAAAGGATATCTTGGGTGATAGTTCTTAGTATAAAGCTTATATTGCTAAACTAACAAGACTTTCAGTAAAGAGAAAAGAAAAGATACTTTCCCTAAGACTCCAATGCTATATTTATAGCTGCCTCTTCACTGATCTTCTTGGCCACCTGCCAACGGGCGACCTATACACTGAAGGCATTCTTTTCTCAGTGTGACTCACACTTGACTCACACTGAGTCCAATAATAAAACCTGAGTTATCATGACTCGTAACTCTCTATCCATACCTGAGCTGCCCACTATACCCAGCTGACGTATTCTTCAGCTGCCAAGTGTTCTTCAGCTCTCCTGGTATTTTACCTACGACCAACAGTTTCTTGTCCATAGGTTATGGTAGTTCCTGTTAGCCGGTTGTTTTTTGGCTAGATCACTTGGTGGTCATGTGGCTAGCTCAGGTCACTGCCTTGATCAAGGTGTGAGTGATTTATTGAGTTGCTGCAGGTTGCGCTCTCAGTGCTGAGAGTACTGATTACGTGAATCCCCACTCTAGCCCCCACTCACCCATAGTAAGTGCCGTTCATCCTCGTATTCAGTTCATCTTTGCCAAGCTATTTTAGCCATTTGTGTTTCATAGGTTGGCAATCTGGTCTAATAGTTCCAGCATCACTCCCATGTCCGTAGTGTTTCTGATGAGGCTCAGGATATCCATGACACTAGTAATGAAAAGACCTCATCCACAAATTGAGTTATTTAGTACACTTAAGTCTAAGTAATACGTACTATTATCATCTATCTTATAATATCCAAAGCTTTCACTGTTAAAGCGTAAGGTAAAGAATCACTAAAAACATTAATTATGCAGGCCCTGCTTTAGCTACTATCTATCTCTAGCAAATGCTGTCTATTCTTATATTCAGTTCATACTTGCTAGGCTGTATTTGCCATCCTTAATCCTGTAAAATTATGATCTAATTTAATAGTAATCAATGCCACTCTCATGTCCATTATTATAGACATTTCAGGCTCTAAGTTACAGAACACTACAAACATAGAGGTAGTGCAGGAACTATTGAATCAGATCATGAATGAAACTCTATTGAGTATAGCACATAGCTAAAAAAGCTAACTATTAAATATAAATGGCAATGAAACTTGCTAAAGTATAGTGCCTAAAGTAGTAATGCACAGCAACTAAAAAATGAGACAATACCCTAGACAAACAGCTCTTGCTTAACAGACTCAGCTAGCTACCACAATGCCAAGAAAGTAATATAAGAAGTAACCGACAAACTATGAATGACTTTGGCCAATAATTGGCTGAAGATGATTCAGAAAAAGAGTTAATAGATTCATGACCAGCTGAGATAGCTGAAAGACATATCAGTTAGGAATAGTGAGTGATATAATAATTGCATACAAGTACAAAAAGTATAAATCATAAAGGAACTTAGATTTTCTTATTTGGAATTCAGGTTGTAAGTTATATCTTAATATAACTGTAATGTAGTATATGATCACTTAATAACAAGTAATAATGGCTCAATAAAGAGCTACTATAAAGAGTGCTTAAAAAGCAATGGAAAGCACTTTTCTCTTCTCTTCATTGAATATATTATTTGAAGTTTTATTACTTAGCAGTCCAAGTTTATAGTCCAAGATATTAAAAGATATAATTTCACACTATTTCATTGAATCCTAGCTAGGGAATGATTCTAGTCTCCAGCAATAAGAAGACCTTGTTCATGAATTGAGTTACCTAAAACACCTAAGTTAAAGTAATATATATTAGCATTGTCTATTTTAGATACTTAAAGCCCTCGCTACTATATCCATAGTATTATTACCATAGGATTAAGATATTCATAACTAAGCTTTAACTTAAGAAGTAAAGTATTTAGCAAAAGTTAAGCTTTTACTCTCTTTATTAAAAGTTAATTAATCTGTGTAAGTAAATACATAATAGCAACTATATTAAAGTATTTACTAAGTTAATTTAGCCAATTTCTTCTATTTTGTATATCTTTTGAGCTTCTTTAGTTCAATAAATAAGAAATAACTAGTAACTTTTGTAAAGTGACTAGGCTTACTAAGATATTTAACTGACTCACTCAACTAAATACTTTATATTACTATTAAAATCCCTGTAAAATTATTTAAGCCATAGTGTCTCCCAAGAAAGTGGTATCCTCACTTACTATCCTGACACTATTTATCAATATGACTAATCCCTACATTATGACCGACGACGGCCTACAATGTATACTTCTCACACAAATCTTCAATAAGTTATTGCCATTTCCGACTTAAATCAACAACTTTATTATACTAGATTCTTCTCTACCAGATCCTTTCATTGTTCACGATGCCCAAATCGTCCCAAGAATATTAACGTTCATACCAAAAAAAATACCCATTCCAATAGTCGTCAACTGCAAAGTCTACAAGTCTGACTCTGAAAACAAGGTAGAATTTATCAACACCACAAATGTGACAAGTAGACCGAACTAATTCAGACTTACAGCGAAATCAGTATTTCTGACATACCTAAAGTGTGATCTACTAAAGGAAGAGTTTATAAAAGAAATTGACCAACTAGGTTTTAGAGAATACTATGCCGTACAGAAGAAGCACAAAGACAGTATACCACATTACCATGTCTTAGGAGAGTGGGCCTCAAAATGAAATATCAAAAACTCATACCATTTTGACATTGGCGGTTACTACCCGAATATTGGACGAACGTGAAAACAATTAGCTACATAGAGATATCTTCACAAAAAAGGAAACAAATTGATTTACATTGGCAGAAATATGGCAATGCTGAAAGCAGTATAAAAGGAAATGAAGGACGACTTTTGAGCAGACACGGTTGAAATAAAAGATATAACAGAATTCCTAACGTCAATGAAAGCAACAGTACTATGCAAGATAATACTCAGCTACAATAATGTCAAGTTGTACATGAATGACACCTTCACTCCTACAGCACTGGAATACAAATAACCTGTATTAGACAGTATATGGGATATACCAGAGGAACTACTGAATTGGAAAAAAAAAATTACTTAGATAGATCTTTTAATAAGTATTTGTATACCCCACAGAACACTCGACATGACCAATGATACTTGGATCTGCAAGGAGGTGGCCTTTGGCCATCTAACGGCTCTGTGGGCCAAGCACGTCACTTGGCTATTGGTCTTACATGGTTTAGGTGATAAGGCAGGCAGAGGGCTTTGCCCCCCATACTCCCATATTTTATAATCAAAATAGAGTTTTTAAAACTAATCAAATCATATATGTTAGATGGACAACCAATGACACTAGTAGTGTGAAGCAAAACAAGACTCTGGAAAATCACTTGGACATGATCTCTCAGTATCCACTTAATCATAACAAGTTACTGGAACATCCAGCAACTTGATCCTACCAAAAATACTTTATTCTTGACGATGTGTCCTTGGATGATAGGGATATAAATAAATTCTACAAATGTATATTAGGCAGTCAACTTGAATTCACCATGACAAATAAATATCTTAAATAGGTACACGTCTTGAAATGGGGAAAACTATGCATTACCTTATTTAATCAAGACCTAAGAGAGTATAACGGTGTGGATATTAGTTGGCTGAATGGAAATTGCATTTTCTTTAATATCACAAAATCTTTATTTACTTTAATGGATTCTCCCAGAATATAGAGCTTTACACAAAGCCTGTTGCATAATCTCATAGAGGATATATGTAGAGACAATGAATTTAATTAATCTTCAAGAGTCCCTCTAATGAAAACGTGAAGAAATAGATCTAATTTCAACAACAAAAATCTCAGACTTGAGAGGAACAAGCTTAACCATAAATATCTCTGAAACTGAGCGCTTAGGTTGATTCTCCTTAGAATCCTCACCCCCACCAGAAAGATTCATACCATCTACATTGGGGAGCTATACTACTTGTTTGCCTGTAAAAGACGAAATATGAACAATGACAACAAAATAGAAATTATAACGCTCTTCATCGACACTAGGCTTGACAAGACCCATATGAGATTAAAACTCTAACTTCTGTCTAGAATCAACCTAATAATTAAAAGGTCAAACCTCCAATCTATCAACACAAAACTCTCTATAAAACGTACAATCTAAATAAATCTTTTCTCTAGCCCTAGTAGATACCAGATAAAAAATAGGACTTTGCTTAAGAATTATATCCAAAATCCTGGAATCCCCTAATAAAATATCTGTACCAACATAATAAGTATCTCCAAGAACATCAAAACCTTTGCCGCCAGACTGGGCCTTGTCAAGATAAACAGTACCCTTATCACTACCATCCTCAAAAAGCTACGTCACACTCAAATAATGAAAAGCAATGACTCGAATAGAATACTTCTGACTGCTGATAGCCTCAAATCTCACTCCCACACCAGTAGCCAGTACTGTATTGTCACTATGGCAATCAGAATCATAAAGTTCAGTGGCGGACAACAAAAAGCAAGAATTGTCTATATTAAGAAATACGCAATACAACACTTTATCTCTGGTAGATTTCACTAGTATCACTTTGTAATATCTATAATTGCCCAGAACATCCTTAACATGACTCTCGAAATTATGAGGTGCACGCGAAAACTGATGGCAGGAATAACCACTATTACGACTATATAGTATAATGAATATTTATATATACAAGAAGTCAATAATAATATACATGACAAAAGTCAACAACTATACATACTGCTAATAATAACAATGACAGTAAGGATGGCAGTAAGTGCAATAGTAAGTACAACGACAAGGAAAATAACCTGTAAAATGAACAGGACTATAAGAAGGATGATTATGTTGGGAATGTCAAAATGGCATGGTTGATTTCAAAAATATGAGGCACAGTTAATGCTATTTATACATAACCAGCAAATACCAATATTTGTTGTTAATACATCTAATTACAAAACAAACAAACCTATCCACGCATTTCTCAAACCTAACAACCAAAATTAAAAGTATAACTACAACAACCAGTGAGACTTTCAACCGACTCCACGTCATAAGTAAGATTACTATATTAATCGGATCACCAGATACATACACATATAACTAAATAGCAAAATACTCAAATCCAAAATTAGGCAGTAGCTGTTGCTACAATAATACAATAACAAACAATGTATCGCACCGGGAAACAGTCCCTAGGACACCGGACACCAGGATACCAGACATCATGGCTGTATTATTACTAAAATACTTTGTACTTATACTAATAGCCTGTGTGAAAATTAATGATACTAATATAATATAGACTATAAAGTAGTTTCAGTGATTTTTATGAATTATATCAAGTAAATAAAGTGCTTCTACATTGTAACAGAAGCCACTCTTCAGTTATATAGACTAGTAGACAAGTAGATAGTTTCTTCTATAAAGTGTTTAAAGTACTCTGAAACTTATACTCATTAACCTAACTTCTCAAAATGACATCTGGTGACTCTACTAGCTCTAGTTAAGAAAATTCCCTTGCTTTGTAAGCTGGATTGCCTCTATTTATACTTATAGTAAGCGGGTAGGTACAGTTTGGCTATTATAAGCCATATACCAAAAATTCATCTCTGCCAGCTAGCTAGAAATAAAGGAATCCATTAGCCTAGGATATAATAGGGGACTAAAGAAACAACCTCTAGTGTAAGGTAAGGGCATAGGGCGTTGTGGCTGGCACAAACACTATTTGCGGATTTTGAGGTGAGGACTAGTTACCCGCCTACCTACCCACTCATGCAGATACATCCCAGTCGGTTTGGAGCACAAAATCGTTCCACTGGCTCAGCAGAACTCCCTAGTAATTATTATAATTCTTTTGCTATTTACATTGTGCTCGTGTTGTCGATTTTCGAAAAGTGTCGAAAGCCTGGTGATGTACTCTAGTGTGCGGGACCATCGCGAAATCGTATCATTTGCAGAACTGAGTGGACGGTTGCGTAACGGGCCATGTCATAAAACTAGCGAACGGTATGGATTCTGGAGCAAGCCAACCATTGCAAAATTGCCCACACGTTTTTAGCCTCATGGCCGCCATTCAACCTTGCATTATTGCAGGTAAAGCCCACTCAGGAACCCGCGTTTCACACGTTATCCACTGGACCACCTGTACAGAACATAACTGTTGTAGAATCGACTAGGTACGAAGGCGAAATATAGGTAAGGAACTACTATAATTGAAAGCAACAACTAACTACATGCTACATAGGGATTCCAGCTAGCTTATATGTTGATGCCAGCATTGCTACAGGTAGTAGGCTTCCGAGCCGGAAGCTCCTGATGCCGATGGTGGTACTGCCACGGGGCGGCGCGCAGGCACCAACCACAACAATAACCCTTCAATATACCATACACACCAACTCTATATTGCGTGAAAAAATTGTCTTCCTCATTGAATACACGAAACGCTCATGTAGGAAGCCTGTGATAGGTAGATAAACGCCCGGATGGTCAGTAATAGGAGGGAAAGATGACCTAATTTGACTCAAAAATGACCCGTATACACGCTCTAAAAGTTCAGAAATACTTGCGCGGATCCTTCGTATTTCCTTGGTGAACTAGCTTAGCTAGCCGTGTTGCGCATGCAGAGTTTAGCTAGGATTATCGTAATGGTCTAGTCCATCCGGAAACCCATACCGTTCGCAAAATGGTCAGCCAATTGTGCAAATGATACGATTCCACAATGGTCCTGCACAATCGTTGGGGTGCTTTCGCTAAACGCGGTGCCTATTTAGGTGGTTGGAGCACTAAGTATAGGTGTCGGCTGATTGGAAACCAAAGCCTAGCTCAGCCCCAGCTTCATTTCCTAAAATTGCAGCAAAAGATTAGAGTCTGTTGACGCTGCTAGACCCCTGGTTTACTTAAGACTTCCCGCTGTCTCCGAAGGTTTATTTCTACGCATTTAGTAATGTCATCCAGTCGGCGGCGGCTTTCGCGGCGACCGCATGTATGGCTTAGGCTGTCGCTTAATGGCGACACTGTGCTGTTACCGAACTACCCTGGGCCAATACCAATTCCCTTCGCTCCTAGCTATTCATTAACTCGCATGTGGTCAGTCGCCCGCCGTCCCTAAGGGAAGATCGTCCGTTGCTGGGTTGCGCTTTACTGCGCAAAGCCCAACCCAGCCAGGCTGTGGGTGTCGAGCCTCGTCGTGGCTGGGTGTACCACGCTTGCTAATGCCACTATCACGCAGTGCTGTGCCGAGTGCCTAAGAAGTTGGGACTGGCTCGGTTTTCGAGAGGAAAACACCGAAAGCCAGGTAGCCGCGGCACAGGCCAGTCAGATTTCAGGCCAACAAATCGCTCTAGACACACATCCCTTCTAAAACCCTTTCCCTTCGTTCTGGGAATGCCCCTAACGCACGATGACGCCGTGGCAAAGGGTCGGAACTGCGGGGTGGTGCGGTTCGTCCACAATGTCCATGATGTCCCACTCGCCCTTAGCTAGTGCCCTCGCCATTTGGCACGGACGCCGTACCGTCGTGCTCTTTCGCGAGTCGTGGAGATCTATATTTGGATCCTCCTCCGCCTCGTTGATCAGTAATGCTTGATTCTCCCGATTCCGATTAACTTCTTGATGTCACAGATCGTCTTCCCTCAAAAGCGATCTTCACGAGAGACTAGCTTTGTGAATACGAACAGGTGGAACCTGCGTTTTAGGCAGCGAGGTCTAGTTCACATTTTCCTATTTCGCTGCTAGCTCACACCATCTCGACCTGACCGAGGAGGATTTTCACTTAAATATCCGCATCGGACGTTAACGATCGACCCCAACCAGCCTAAATCTCAACTCTCGGTTGCGATGCCAATCCAGCTAGGAAACCCGATGCGGACTTAATGCACGGAAGTTCTAGATCCGCCATGGCACTCCCGGGCTCAGGTCGGCGAATCCGGAGCTAGCAGCCTAAAATCACTACATTTCGTGGAAGTTAACGCAGAGCGGTCATGTAGACGAGCACTAAAACTGCTAAAGCTGCACTGGCCGGATGGTAACCAACGCAGAACGGTCAGGCGGAAGGACACTAACACTTCTAGAGTTGCACGGGCTAGGAAGCAATCTAACGCTACGATTTCACAAATGGAACGGCTAGAGCATATATAAAGTTCGCAATCCTTCCTTTGAACTATAACCAGAGCATGAACTCCTTGCGGCCCGTGCTGATTTAGCCTAGCTAAGCACCTAAACACTAAGAAACGCACGCCAGCCTCTCAAGCTCCGGTGTCGTCAGCTTGCGAAACAACGACAATATTCTAGAATTTATATGTCCACACCCGAAAACTCTTCAATTCCTTGATCTGATTCCCTATCCTAGCCACGGAAATGATGCAATTTAAACAGTTGAACTCGATCAAACCAAAAGCGTTTAAAAGCCCATAAAATCGCCATGTTGACGTAATGCGCAGACCCGCCCACCTCCTATGCAAACGAGGGAGAGGCAGTATTTAGTTGGACGCTAACATCAAGAATTAGCGGTTAAACTTAACAGCATCTAGAGAAGCGCGGTTTTGCCTTCCTAGCTTCTAGTGGCAGTGACAGATCTGATATGGGTAATCTCTTCCTGGTATTACTATTTGGGAACATCCAATAACGTCCACACTGTAAACACCACTAGCGAAGCACCGCCATCAGTTTTCCGATTCGGTAGCATGATCGATAACTGACCATACAGGCACAATAGAAACAGCATCCCACCCCTTCGCGCGAGCCAAAGAATGACGAAACCTCGCCATACCCTCCCCTTGCGGCCTGTGAGACTAACCACAAAGCTAGAATAACCAGATCCATTTCGGTAACTAGGTAGGTTCCACCAAGATGGGGAAGGATACCCGGCATCTAAACATGGATACACCAGCGGGGACGCCTCCCGCCAATGACACATCGTCTACAACACCGTCTCTCCTCTGAATTGCATTGAAGATGTGATGCGTTACGAATGGTACCCACGTCGATCGGTGGAGTTTCGAAGATGAGGCACCATAGCGTACCAGAACCTGTTTTCCGTCGTGCCATGAGAGGTAGATAGTTGGGATATGTCCCACCTCGACCATTTACCCCTCATATAATGTCTATATAGAGATCGTCCCACATCCCCCCTATGCCACTCTCCTTTCAACACTGGTAGTCGTTTTCCTTCTCCAGCCGGCCGTATGATTAACCCACTACCCTATCTCACCACCAAACCTCCAATAGCATTCCACCATGACGCCATTCCATGTCCTCACCTTCTTTCTCCTCTCCCTCCTCCTCTCCCTCGCATCCACCCAACTCATCCTAGGCTCCGCCTCCACCTTCGCCGTCCTAGGTGCTACAACAGTAACTAACACCGGCCTCTCAGTCCTCACTGGCTCTGTCGGCGTGTCCCCTGGCACCTGTAAGTCAACCCCACCCCCAAACCCACTTCCACCTCACACTAACGCCCTTTCCCGAGCCAGCCATCACAGGTTTCAACACCCTCGGAGGCGGCGTCGCAACCTCCGTCGAGTCCAACACCCCGGCTGCCCAATCCGCCCACTCAGACGCCCAAGCCACGTACGACGCTGGCATCGCGCTGGCCGCTACGACTGACCTCACTGGCCAAGACCTCGGCGGCCAAACCCTAACCCCCGGCGTCTACAAATTCTCCTCTTCCGCCCAACTAACAGGGATCCTTACCCTCGACGCCCAAGACAACCCAAACGCGCAATTCGTATTCCAAATCGGTAGCACCCTCACAACTGCCTCAGGCGCCTCGATCCAGCTCCTCAACGCGCTGAACCCATGTAATATCTTCTTTCTCATGGGCAGTTCCGCGACACTCGGTACCACAAGCGCGCTAAGTGGGAATTTTATTGCGGTGGCGAGTATTACGGCGACAACGGGAGTAGCGGTTACCGGGGGTTTATATTCATTAAATGGGGCGGTAACGTTGGACACGAATGCGATTGTTAGGCTGGGGCAGTGTAGTAGCACCGTAGTGACGCCGCCGAGTGAGTGGTTCCTTTTCTTCTCTTCCTCTAGATTATCTTTGTGGGGTATGGCTAGTGACTAATTGGTGGTATGGGACGTAGCTTGTCCCGCCGTGACGGTCACGCTCCCAGCCCCAGCGGCCGTTACAGTTACGTTGCCCGCTCCGGCGGGGATTACAGTCACTCTCCCTGCCTCTGACGCGGTTACGGTGACCCTCCCAGCGCTACCGGCAGTCACAATCACTGATCCTGCTCCTGCGGCTGTGACGGTCACTCCCCCAGCCCTACCTGCTATAACAGTCACTGACCCCGCTCCTGCTGCGGTTACTGTCACTCTACCACCTCTCCCGGCTATTGTGGTTACAGATCCAGCCCCTGCAGCTGTTACAGTCACTCTTCCGCCTGTGCCAGCAATTACTGTCACTGAAACAGATGCTCCCGCTGTGACGGTTACCGTTGGGGCAGACGTGACAGTCACCCTCTCACCGCTGCCAGCTGTTACCCTGCCCGCTGTCACCATTACAGACGCTGCTGTCCCAGCAGTGACGATCACCGTCGGTGCAGGGGTAACAGTCACACTGCCTCCTCTACCTGCCGTTACGCTTCCAGCCGTTACTATAACCGAAGCTCCGCTACCGGCGCTAACGATTACCCTTCCCCCTCTTCCAGCAGTAACATTACCAGCAGTGACTATAACAGACGCTGCTCTACCCGCCGTAACTATTACAGCTGGCGCAGGAGTTACTGTCACTCTACCTCCCTTACCAGCAGTCACACTACCCGCAGTCACTATCACGGATGCAGCATTGCCGGCTGTCACTATAACCGTTGGTGCAGGGGTAACAGTCACTCTCCCGCCTCTCCCGGCGGTCACTCTCCCAGCTGTTACCGTCACAGACGCCGCTCTACCGGCTGTCACAGTCACCGTAGACGCAGGCGTTACCGCTACCTTACCTCCTCTCCCAGCCGTCACGTTACCTGCAGTCACTATCACGGGCGCGTCACTTCCAGCAGTTACGGTCACTGTCGGAGCAGGAGTTACGGTCACTCTCCCTCCATTACCAGCAGTTACTTTGCCCGCAGTGACAGTCACCGATGCAGCCCTGCCAGCTGTCACGGTCACGGTTGGAGCGGGGGCTACTCTTCCGCCATTGCCCGCAGTCACACTGCCAGCAGTAACAGTCACAGATGCTGCGCTTCCAGCTGTTACAGTGACTGTTGGAGCTGGAGCCACAGTCACTCTTCCGCCACTACCAGCAGTTACCTTCCCAGCAGTTACTGTCATAGATGCTGCCCTGCCAGCTGTGACTGTTACTGTGGGAGCAGGTGTCACAGTTACTCTTCCACCCCTGCCTGCAGTCACACTACCCACTGTCACCGTTACGGACGCCGCTCTATCAGCTGTCACTGTCACAGTTGGAGCGGGAGTTACTGTCACTTTGCCTCCCCTTCCTGCAGCAACAGTGACTGTAGGAGCAGGAGCAACAGTAACTCTACCAGAGGTAGCGGTGACTCTACCTGCTCTCCAGGCTATCACAGTAACGAATCCGGCGCTTCCAGCGGCGACTGTGACAGTAGGCGCAGGGGTGACGGTCACTCTACCGCCTTTGCCTGTGGTCACATTACCCGCGGTCACCATTACGGATGCTGCCCTGCCAGCTGTTACAGTCACAGTCGGGCCAGGCGTTACAGTTACTCTTCTTCCTTTGCCCGCAGTCACACTACCAGCTGTTACCATCACTGACGCAGGGTTTACTGTGACCGCCGGAGCGGGAGCTACATTCACTCTCCCTACGGTGACAGTCACGGTATCCGTAGGCGCTGCTATCACACTTCCAGCTCTTCCTGCTGAGACTGCGACGGTGGGTGCCGGCGCAACGGTTACCCTTCCCAGAGATACGGTCACTGTCAGAGCTGGATCAACAGTCACTCTCCCTGCCGATACAATCACAGTCGGTGCTGGGGCTACAGTTACTTTACCTGCTCTACCAGGAGTCACAGTAACCCTCCCGGGCCTTCCTGCAGGAACAGTGACAGTAAACGCCGGAACTACGGTCACTCTCCCGGGTTCCACAGTCACTGTAGGAGCAGGCGCAACTGTCACTCTTCCTGCACTACCTGCAGGAACAGTGACCGTGGGCGCCGGAGCCACAGTCACGGCATGCACCCCCACTACGGCAATTCCAGCAGTGACGCTTCCCGGTGAAACAATCACGGTTGGGGCTGGAGCAACAGTGACACTCCCCATGGACACTGTAACGGTCGGAGTTGGCGTCACAGTTACCTTACCAGCTATCACCGTTCCTGGAGGAGTTATTACAGGTCCCGGAGCCACCGCCACCATCCCTGGAACGACAGTCACAGTGGAAGGAGGCTCAGCAGTCACTCTCCCCTGCGCTGGTGTGGGTGCCACAGCCACACTCGCCGCTGAAACCATAAGCATCGGAGGCGGCGGGTATACCGTGTGCTCACCAACATGGACATACACGCAGTCCTCCTGCACCAGTACCGTATACCCAATGTGCACTACGACAAAAACAGCAGTCCACTATCGGCCATACACCGTGACATCCACGAAGATCTGCACGACAACCTCCTATTACGCGCAACCCAACACAGAGTCAGCCGCAGAGCATCCCGTCTACACTCCCACTAGCGCAACGAATACTACAACTCCATGTCCAACTAACACTAAGACCGGGAGTGAGGACGCCTATCCCACCGTGACGGTGGCGCCGGCCCCTTACCCTAATATGAATTCCACAACAGCAACCCCTTGCCCAAGCAGCACCACGGCAACAAATTACGACCACCCACACGGAGATTACAGCGATGACTATCACTGGTACGGTGGCGACTACGAGAGCAGAACAGAGGCTGAATCGTGGACGACCAGTACAACGAATGCCGAGTATTATTATGCTGCTGTGGCTACTTCCGCGGATATTCCTATTACGACAAAGCCGTGCAAGACTAGTATCAGGGGACAGAGCTACGACAGGCGATGAGTCCAGGCAAGCTAATCAGTCACCATTCTTTCCTAACCATAGCTCAATCATTTGCCATCTTCTATGAGGGGTTTCACGGAGGATGGGGGATGGAACCTATTGTCCTTGCTTCTGTTTACTTGAGATATTTGGCTTTGAAGTGTCGTTAATTCCTCTTGTGGCTCCCCCTAGGCCTTTCATCTTCTATTTCTTTTACCTCACCTGAAATAACGCGCTTTTATTTCATTCAAAATTCAGTGTACAGACATACCTTACTCCCCCCTAGCCTCCCGTCGTCAATAATATGAGTTTATTTTACTCGTACTATGGCATTAGGTAGAGAACGACAACCTAGTCCCACTTGGTTATATATCGGATGGTGCAACGCCAGTGTGTGCAAATTTTAAATGATGAGGATGCAAGTTGAATCCCGCCCCCGAATAGGGTTATTTTAATTCCTTTCCCTTGCGTTTTGCGCCTATTTTTCAATCTCGAGTGAGCGAATGACTTCTCCGGCAAAGCCGTCCACATAGAAGATAATTTTAAACCGGACTGCCCCGAACCGAAGACTTGCCTCATACCAAATCGAGAGAAAATTTCCCCCCAAATGTTGCTACCTTTAACAAAATTCGTGTCATATTTCCATCTATAACAATCAAATGGATGCTCCCTACCAAAAGTGGAGGCGGAGGAGGGTGAGGTTGAGGGCCAACCGGACTGCTATGTCTGAAGAAATCAATGTCGCAATTTTTGGTAGAACTTCGGATATAATCGCCGGTTTCCTCCCTCGCTTCGCAAGGTCGGTCCAAGCAATACGGGATTATAGTCAATACGGGATATATTTTCGAGATATCTAGCTAGAGCTAGAGGCTAACGTTGTCGCCTTGCAGCCAATTTTGCAGCAGCAACTTCAGCTTTTTTAGCTGCTGTTAGTCGCCTTGTGCGGAGCTTTGCTTCCTTTATAGCATCTTTAAATATAAGTTTAAAGGGCTTCTTTTCCGCCGCTTGCGCCTTTAGTAGTGCTTTCTGAGCAATTATCACATCAGACTCTTTTCTTTTTTCTACCTAAAGCTGTGCATCCCCAACTCGTACAACTCCACCGGTCTGCACTACTCAGTTTCCTCTAGCTTTCCTTACTGCTCTGCGCATTTCAGCTGTCTAACGTTAATGTAATTCATTAATTGCTAGTTGTCCATTACCGAGTTCACCCTTCAAGCTCTTTATTAATTTACCAGCCTTGATTGCAAGAGTTGAAGATAAAGGTTGTTGATCATCAATTGCATCTGCAAATTTTCTTGTAATGTATAACTTATGCTGTAAATACCATGATGCTACTGGTGTCTCAAAAAATTGCTCAGAATTAGATGATGATATATTAGGAGCTGGTGAATAAGATGATATATCTAAGACCTTCATTCTGTTCAAAGCAATTTAAGGGTTAGAGGGAAAGAGGCCAGTATGTTTAAATGCTAATAAGATAGTTATACTCTTGAATGTCTTATCTCAAATAGTCAGAAATGTAGCTAGAAAAGTTATTTTCAAAAATTCTAGATCTTTAGTATAAATTGTATTTCAAATTACTTTACTATAATAATACTTCAATAATTAGAGAACAGTAATATCCAAAGGTTATAATAAATATGTAAAGTGAGACAGTAAACAGAATGGAGTAATCTTAACCAATTTACAAAAGAAAATAAATTTAAAGCTAAGATGGGAAATATGACTATCAAATAACAATAACTGTTATACACTTTTGTGTCAATTATAAGTATAACAGTAGAAGTACTTAAGCCATTCCATCTCTAAATTTTCATTAGAATAGCCAGTATTACTTAAACTTAATAGAATATTATTATTGAAATCATTGGAAAAAGAGTTCTTCTGATATGTTTTCCCAATTACAATTAATATGAAAAGTATTGCAAAGCCTCTAACATTAATATATTTAACTAAAATTATCAGTTCTCTATTATATGAATTGGTTATAAATACTCTCTTTTCAGTAAAGTATATAATTACAAGTAACCCTCAAGCATAATTAATACAGAAGCCAGTTTTATCAAAGTTATAAACATCTAATATATTAATTTCATTTTCTGCAATAACAATATAGAATTATTCAAAATAGGCTTCAAAGACTTCTATTTTGTAAACTGCTTTTTTAATAGCTATATGTCACAGATATCTCGAGTCTCATCAGGAACACTATAGATACGAAAGTGGTATTAGTACGATTGGACCAGATTGCAGACCTATAAGGTTAAGGATGATATATATGGCTTGGCAAGGATGACCCAAATATGAGAATAGACGGTACTTGCCGTAGGTAGATAAGGGTCGAAGCAAGGGTCTGCACAATCAGCACTCTTAACACTGAGAGCACAACCTGCGGCAACTTAATAAATTACTTATACCCTGTTTAAGGCAACAACCTCAGCCAGTCACATGACTGTCAAGCAACCTAGCCAAGAAGCGACCAGCTAACAGAAATCACTATGACCTACAGACGAGAAACTGTTGGTTGTAAACGAAAGACTAAAAGAGCTGAAGAACATTTAGTAGCTGAAAGACACGTCAGCTAAATATAGTGGGCAGCTTAGGTATGGATAGAAAGTTATAAGTCATAAAGACTTAGGTTTTATTATTAGACTTGGTGTAAGTCAAGTATGAGTTACAGAGAAATGGACACATTTAGTAATATGAGTCGCCCGTTGGCAGGGGACCAAGAAATCAGTGAAGAGGTAGCTATAAATATGGCATTAGGGTCTCAGAGAAAGCATCTTTCCTTCCCTCTTCACTGAGTACCTTGTTAGTTTAGCAATATAAGCTTCGTACCAAGAAACTATTGCCCAAGATATCTTTTAATATAGTTGCAACAAAACCGTTTTGCTATCTCAGTACACGGGACCAACATAACTGTCCCATGGTTACCCCCAGAATACCTTATTGTATACCTGAACACTCAAGATAACTAAGAGATGAGACTTTATCAAAGTTAAATAGTCATACTATAAGTGGTATAGACTTAAGTATATAGTATTAAGAGTTGTGTTTAATAAATTTTGCAAGCCAATATTATCTAACTTTATATTTTAAACTAGTAGTTTGTAAAAGAGTTTATATCACTAATCATATCAAATTATAACAAACTGGAAACTTTAGTTACATTAAATGGTTCAAATATCTTCTTAGTACTATTTCTTAGAATCTAAATAAGACTTCCTTGTGATTATCTTTAAAATCAGAGTTTCCATGTCCACTAGTGCATGCTAGAAGCATTTTATATGGAATAGTATACTGAATAGCTAATAAAGAATAAGTATATGATAGGTGCTGTAATTTCACATCTAAAGCTAAAACAATATGAGATTCCTGTTCAAGATTAAACTTGAACAATATATTAACTTCATGTAATATATTAAATTTAGTAAATATTGTAGATTTAATTTGTCTTATATTGCTTATAATTCTATATTCTTTATACTAATCTTGTAAAGTAAGAAAGAAAACTAGCAATTAATTATACAGTAATAGAAATAAAAATGTTTGATTAGCTAAGTAATTAGAATATATAAGCAACAGTATCAACCAAATTCATATTGTCTTACTATTTTAACAAGGCAAAATGCTAGAACAATAGGTTTTTAGTTAAGTAACTATTCTTCTCCCCAAAAAATATATTAAAATAGACTTTAACTTGATTTTTATTAGTTACATAATTATATAATTACTATATAGCAAAATTAAGATTAATACTTACTTAAAAATCTAGCTTAATATACTATACTCATATTATTATTTTTATTGAATTATAATAATACCTTTAAGGGAACAAGGCTGAAATATTAAGTAGTTTTAAATTGAAGTCTATATCAAGGTAAATAATATTTAGTGTTCCACTTAACAAAGTAACACTTGATATAAATAGAAGAGAATATATAATATCTTATATATAATTTGCTATAAAATTTAAATTTTAGTCATTTAATACAGTTAGATCAGAAAGTCTTTAGTCAACATTAAATTCTAGGATTTTGTGTATTACCATTTAGCTTTATTAACTGTATCAATACGATTTAATATAATATTACATAGAATAGTTAATAATTTATCCTTTAAGTTATTCTAAACTTTTTGTACTGTTTTAATCAATTACTATTTAATTTCTTTACAATTATTTGCTTGTAGAAGATTAGGAGAAGATTAAGGTATTGATTACAAATTTTCATCTTTAATATTGACTACAGATTTTCTATCAGTTTTAAATTAAGTAAATAAGATATACAAATTATTATTTTAATGCTTTCTTCCTTAAAAAATACTCAGGTATTATTAGTAGATAAATAACTATTGTTATAATAGCATCAAGGCCAAGCCTCAGTGATCTAGCCATCAAGACAAGTAACAACTAGGTTGCTTCAAATAATGCCAGCAGTGTCAGCGGCATCTATATAAACAATTAAAAGGACGGGAAGCGCTGCCAAAGCTTTTTAAACCCAATGAGTAGCTTATTATAGATCATCTATTGGTTAAAAACTTTTTGTATATACACTACATTCATAGCGCTCTTCTAATAGCCCTATTGCTACTGCTATCAGCTTGTAAGAAGCTTGCCCTACATGTACTAGCGATGAGAGGCCCACCGACAGCCCTAATACCTATTTCCATAACTTCCCATCGCTCTACCTGTGAAGATCCGGTGCCTGCGACTACTGATAAGTATACCCACTATCATATTGGGTTTAAAAAGCTTTGGCAGCGCTTCTCGTCCTTTTAATTGTTTATATAGATGCCGCTGACACTGCTGGCATTATTTGGAGCAACCTAGTTGTTACTTGTCTTGATGGCTAGGTCACTGAGGCTTGGCCTTGATGCTATTATAATAATAGTTATTCATCTACTAATAATACCTGAGTATTTTTTAAGGAAGAAAGCATTAAAATAATAATTTGTATATCTTATTTACTTAATTTAAAACTGATAGAAAATCTGTAGTCAATATTAAAGATGAAAATTTGTAATCAATACCTTAATCTTCTCCTGATCTTCTACAAGCAAATAATTGTAAAGAAATTAAATAGTAGGGGCAACCCGGTTATTGCTTGTCTTGGCGGCCAGATCACCAAGGCTTGGCCTTGGCACTACCGTGACAAGCAACTACTTCAATAATTTCAGTATATTCTCATATCTTTTACTTTTATATTTACATCTTTTAAAAGCACTCCTGAATATACTAAATACTCATATCAAGTACTTATATATTATTTAATTTGCAGTAGAATATATTTGGCCTAACATGTATAGTAGTATCATAAATTTAATTATGCATCTCTTTAGTAATAATACATGAGTATCTACTTTAGAGATAGAATGCATTATTAATACAACTTGCTTCTTTTTAAATAGTATAACTAATTGTAGATAGATGGAGACTATATTTCATACTAATTTTTGTATAGCTTCAGCTAAGAGAGCAAAGCTCACAAAGTTAAGCTTGTAATGTTGTAGGTAATTCTGTATTTATTTGCTTTGAATTTAAAGGTATAAATATGATGGAATTGTTGATTGGGATAACTGAAGGCTTTCTGCATCTTACTGTAGATCACTATTATAGTAAATTCATTAAGAACTTGCTTAATATATGTACTATACAGTATTGCTTTATTGTTAATATTTTAGATAGTCAATACTACTTTATATTCTTGCAATAGTAGACATATGCTTACTTGAGCATGTTTTTAATTAAGTTCTTATTTGCCTTAATTTGATGAATCTATTAGGTACATTTATAAAGATCTGAATATTACCAGAAACTGTATATATACTTTTATTAAGAATATTGATCTTTAAAGTATTTTCTATCTACTTGCTACTGTCAAACTAGATAGAATCTGCCTACTTAAGCTCTTTTAAGAAGTTCATGATAGTTATTGCCTTAGTATTACAGTTGTCAGCCTAATATTATATAGAGCTTTCTTGCCTTCCTTAAAGATTAGCCTACTGCTTACTTTTGTGACAATCTAACTTTAATGAGGTCTTGCCTCTTAGTTTGCTTAGGTGTTCAAATATGTGGCAAGGCATTATTGAGGTAATTGTGAGACAGTTATATTAGTTCTGTATACTAAAATAATGAAATAGTTTTACTGCAACTATATCAAAAGATATTTTTGAGCGATGATTCTTGATATAAAACTTTATTTCTAAACTAAAAAGACATTTAGTAAAGAGAAAAGGAAAGATACTTTCCCTGAGATTTTAATGTAGTATTTATAGCTATCTCTTCATTAATTTCCTGGCTACTTGTCAATAGGCGACTTATACTGTTTGATGTGCACTCTTCTCAGTATAATTCATAATATGATTTACACTAAGTCCTATAATGAAACTTGAGTTACCATAACTTATAACATTTATCCTAACCTAAGCTGCCTACTATACTTAGCTAATATGTCTTTCAGCTGCCAAGTATCCCTTAACTTCTCTGGTCCTATCTCTACAACTAACAATACTGTATCTGTGAGTCATTGAAGTTCTTGTTGATTAATTACTTCCTGGTCAGGCTATTTAGCAGTTGTGTAGCTGACTAAGGTTATTGCCTTGACTAAAGTATAGATCATTTATTGAGTTTGCCACAGGTTATACTCTCAGTGCTAAGAGTGCTGATTGCGTAAACTCTAATTTGGCCTCCACTTACTTCTGGCAAGTCTATAACCTTATTAAGTTAGCCTTCAAAAATCTTAAAGTATAGATTAAGGCAAACTACTTTCTTGCAGTAGAGTTTAAATATTTTCCGAACTTCTTAAAGTTTATTATCTGCAGCAAATTAAGAGGAAGATATATAGGTATTTTTGAGTAAATAAATATGTTGTCAATAGCTTATAATAGTACAATAAAAATAGGATATTAATTAAAGATTGTAAATATATGATATTTATTTATATTTTTTGTCTATATAAATATTAAATAAAGTATTACTATTATGTAATCTCTTAAACTTAAAGATATTACTTTACACTCTATCAAGTACTTCTAATCTTAAACTATAATAAGTTTATGTCACTAGCATTATAGAATAATCTCAAGACTCTAAATCAATATAATCAAGACTTTAGTTGTTATTAACAAGCTTACTGTGAATTCCTTGCAATTTAACCTAGTTCTGAGCTTTGTATTTGTCAATATACCACTTAAAGAACTCTTTTATAATCTTTAACTATTAGAGTAAATAGGGCTTAAGAGTATTAGAGAAGCCAGTGGTAGTAGGATTGATAACAATAAAGAAAAGGTTTGTGTAGAGAAATTCTGGAAGTTTGTAAGTAAAGGTATTACTGCCACAAGAACTACTATCTCAAGAGTTTTTAATATTGATAATAACTCTATAGGTTGAACTTCTATCAATGACTTTATTTTAGCCTTCAATTCAAATGTAGAGAGGTAGTAATGAAGCTAGGCGATAGTATTTCAAAAGTTAATATCTTTTCTTTAATCTTATTATTTTATCTCTTATATACATACCTGCTACAGAATAATAGTTTAAAGAATTATCTTAAGTACTAGCATCTCTGCTAACCTAGTAGGTAAAGTTTCTATTTCTACATTCAAAGGTTGTATAAGTTCATTAACTAGTAAAAGTAAGTTCCTGATTGCTAATTGTCTCTTCTAACTCAATTAATTTAGGGAGATCAACTAGTTGATATTAAGTTATAGTACTCTAACTACCTATAGCAGATATAGACTAACTGCCATAAAGTTGCCCTAATAGAAGTAGCTTAACTCCATTGAAATGGTAAATTATATAAAGAGTTAAATATTTTTTTGCCTTAAAGAATATACAAAGTATATTGTAGACCCCTATTAATAAGTTACCATCATTGAGATCTACCAACATCTTATTCTTTGCTTAAGTCTTCTTATAAGATATTAACGCTTCAGTGTAACCATAAGTAAGTTTGAAGGTCTTCAAAATAAGCTACCTAACTAGTATTATACTAGTTAGTAAGCTTCTGCTTCATGACAGTTCATGATTACTACATACTGTCTTAACGATAAAGTAAATCTATCTTTTTATTGACTATAGTCTTTTAGGAACCAAGTCATGTCAAGATCTGAACTTGCTTTTCCTTTTTGTCATTTTCATTTTCTTGATCCTAATGCTTTTCCTGATACTCCTGCTCCTGCTCTTACTTCTCTTTAAGTACAAACAATGGTGGTAATAAAAGTACTGTAGAAATATGACAATGAGTCTTTTTTACTATGACAATTTAACTTTAGTAAAGTCTTATCTTCTAGTTTGTCTTAAACATTCAAATATGTAGTGAGAGATTCGCTAATAAATTAGGTGTGAATGTGTCGCAAGTTAAACGAGTCCTTGATGAATCCGCCATGACAGTACCATAATGGATCGGCACCTCCTGCACTTAATATCGGTGTTTGTGTTCCAGTGATGCGACATTGAACCCTTCGCTTAACTAACTAATAGGCTTCGCTTAACTGGACAACCTGTCGTTCCAGCGTTTTACCCTGTCGAAATAGCGAGACCTATTCGTATAACACCACAGTTGAATCGTTATGCTCGAATGGCGCAGCGGTAGCGTGCGGAACTATCAAGGAAGTTCCGGGGTCGTTGGTTCGAATCCTTCCTCATGCAATAAATTTTTGAATTTTCCGTTTTTACCTTTTTCTAGGGCTCAGCAAATCATGTCTTGCGCAGTTTGTGCGGCCGAAGGAGTGTTACTTGGCCAATGAGTCAGAACAGACCGCTATACCGTAGGCTCAAATGGCATAACGGCAGCGCATGTGACTCTTAATTACGAGGTTGCAGATTCGAATCCTGCTTTGGGCCGCCTTACAGATTTTTTTCAGTTTTAACCTTATTTTCACACTTAGTAGATACCCGCTTCAACAATCGGGTGTTTGAGTAACACCATCACATCCAGTCGGGCAAGCATTCACTTTCCCAGATGCCCCTTGAGAAAATACTGATCAAAATTCCCATTACTAAACTAACTATTAAAGAGCCTTGAGCTCCGTGAAAACTGAGGCGTAGTTAGTCCGCCAAGATGCGACGTAGCCAAGGATAAATGTAATAATTCGCGATCGGATGTGCCATGTGTGTCGCGTTCGGAAAGAGTCTGTCTGCAGTTAAATCTTCAACCTTAACTACTGTCCCAGGGGCGAAGGAATTCGACCCCCAATTCCACCCCAAAGGGAGAACGACGGCTAACCTCACATCCTTCGGGCTGCCATGCTGTGTCAACAAACACGAGTCCTCAAGCGGCATAAGAGTGTCTTCCAGCCCCTAACCCAACCTCCCATTAGCAACCAGCTACGCACCGCGGATAGAAAGTTCAAGAATAAGTGTGAATCGTGGACTCACATTAATAGCGAAGAGCCTAGTGCACGGCAAATCCAAGATCCCGTTCTCCAACAGCGAGAATTTCTTTTGCCCTCCATCAACAAAAGCCCCCACACTCTCATACCCATGTTTCGCAGCCAAACAATGTAGAATAGGGAAAGGATACTCTCTTCCATCGATGTCCTGAAGCCACTCTTTGCTAAGCCAATGATGCACACCGGCTCCCTGCACCGCCACGCCCCTGAACGAATCTTTGAGCGTGTGCGCAATCCTTACTGCCTAATCACCCGATCAGCATCGCCACTCCCCGCCTAGACCCTTAGGAGAACAACGCATACCTCGTAGGCACCGCAACTAAGGGCCCACGCCGCTATTTTCGACATATCGAACCTCCCATCAGCCCGCATCCAATCTAATACACTCTTCACCAGGCGCTCTCCGGATGTTGGATCACATGGATCAGCCGGCGAATCTCCAGTCCCAGGTATCTCGAGGACAACGCTCCCCCACCCGCTTGTTAAAAACTCACTCGTCCGCTCTGTGTTGTCAGTGCGATACCCATCTAACCCCGTGATAATCAGGATAGCAGGCGCCAGATCCTTCTCCGTCGGGAGGCGGACCAACACCGGAATATTCACCCCCGCACCTCCCTCGGCTGGTGTGGCGTGGATGTGCGGGACCAGGACTTCCGTTATCTGCGCAGGGAAGAGAGCAGTACCTTTGAGATATGCGGATTTCTGTGCTTCCCAAGCCGAGTGTTTAGGACTCAAAAGGGCGCTCGGGTTGTTAGCGCGGAGGATGGTGCTACAGTGATGTGGAAAACGCGCGATGCGGTACAAAGCTGCGGCGCGGAGGTACAACGCTGCGGCTTCGGGGGGGGAGGAGAGGGCGGCTTCAGCGGCTTGGAGGAGTCGGGAAGCGGGGTTAAAGAAGGCGGTTGCGTAGGCTGGGGAGGCGGGGTCGGAGACCTTGTTCTGTTGTTGGTGAGAAAGTGGGTCGGATTAGGGTGGCTGTGCAATGACAAGGGGAGGAGGGGGCGGAAACCTTAATGAGCCCTTTGAAGACTTCTTTGAAATCATTGTAGTTGCCGTCGTGAAAGGGATAGCGGCGGTTACTGGACTGTTGGGTTTGAGTGTGGAGGATTAGCCCTTGCCCTAGAATCGTGACTTGGCTACAGGAAGGACTTACAGCTTGTTTCCATTTCAACTTCCACAACGCTTCGATAGACTCGTGATGCGGTTGGACTGTGTTCAGCTTGTCGCCAATTCTGAACGTCGTAGACGTCATTTTGCTTCAAGTTCGAGGGAATGGGCGCTAAGGGGTGAAATTTGGAGTAATGGCGTAATTGAGGTAATCTTGTGGTTAGAAGCGAAAGGTTGGTTATCCGGAAGAGTTGGGTTGGCTTGCGTTACTTTTCTGTATTAATACCTAGACTTGCGGCAGTACCCAGGCTGTGGGAATCAGGATCACGCTGGGTTTGGTGTTACGTATTGCGACTGACGTGGTACACCTGTTTGGCAATCTATCCCTGCATAGCAAACTCCTTGCGTACCACCCGAAGATCAGCCTTTCCAGCAGTTATGTCTGATTCACCGCTCCCTTTCCTACATTTATTGCAGCAACGCATGTTAGACAGTCGGTCACGCTTTTGGTGATATGCAGCAATCGATCACGGCAAACGGCCTCATGTATCAACACAACTTATCGTACGAATCTGCACTGACAGCTTGCACAGCACGAAATGTTTATCTATGCAAATGTCCGACTGCTGTGCTCAGGTGTTAGATACACTTTTTATTAATCTCCCTTTCGAGGAATGTGCAGCCGGGTGAGTGCATATAATCGAAAGGCAGCTTTCCGGGACCCACAGTTTGTAGAAAGTGATACACAAGTGAGAGGATGGCATCATTTTCATATAGCCGGCTTTGCGACACGAGCGATAAGATGAGCCTCTAGCCGAAGAGGGTTGCGGTGAAGAAGGACTGCTATCGGGATGTTACGCTGGCACTTCCTTGTTGTTGTTTACCCTGCCCCATCTCAAAGCAGAGGGAGAGATACCATTCCCTTGTTTTTCTAGACAAATTCCTTATCAAAAACACTTCTGCAGCACGGGAAGCTAAAAGCCGATTCCGTTGAACGCTCGGTAAAACAAACGCTTTCCCATCCACTCCGCTCGATTGTGTCCTCTGCAAATACCTTCCAAGCCTCAGGAAACCAACCTCCTCAACCTCCTCAAAACAAGACAGAAGGGGACACTGTACGAAGGGGTAAGCACTCTATTCATAGCGGGAAGTAAAAGGAAGGCCTTGAGTAAATGGCGAAGGAAACTGCCGGCCAAGCCGATGTGGAGAAATTGACCTTTGAAGGTAAACACACAGAGCAAGGGGGAATACCAACTTCTGAATTCAGCATACATTGTTTCTTCGCCCAGATTTCGCTAACTCCCAAACAGAGTACCTGGCCATCGAAGCCTTGATCTTCGAATGGGCCGACAGTTACGACGCCAAGGTACGTCCACACCATTCAGTCATGCCATACCGCCTTCCTTTTGACCTAGCTCTCTTCTTAGGACTGGAACCGCCTCCAAACTATCCTCGCTCCCTCTCTCCACATCGACTATTCCGCCGTCCTTCCCACCCAAACCCCCAACACCTGGCCGAGCATCTCCCCTAGTAACTTCCTAGCTATCATGTCCTCCCCCTCCTTCGTCGGAAACCCCCTCGTCGCGACCCAACACCTCCTAGGGGCGCGGAAATACAAAAAGACATCTCTTACTACGATAACGAGCTCGCAGCAGCTACGAGCGGCACACCAGCGGTACACAGATGAAGCGAGGACAGAGGTTGAGCTTGTGGGGCATAGTTACGCGACGAATGAGTTCTTCTTTGAGAAAGTTGAGGGGGTGGGGTGGAAGTGGGCGGGCCTTAGGCCGGCGGTGAGGTTTCATGAAGGGGAGAGTTTGGAGAGGGTGTTTAGGGTGGAGGGTGGGGATAAAGTGGGGGAGGGGAAAGTTGAAGATGGGGAGTGGAATAATCGGGGCGCTGAATCTGGGTAATTGGAAGGAAGCCCAGCAGGCGGGCGCGTGATATTGACATGTTTCGTTAGAGGGTTGGGAACGTACTGGACTTCTTAATGATTACTTAGCATATGTCCGCTTAGTTGGAAATATTGGAATGACATTTATCTTTTCCACAAGTTTCTAACGCTGGCTGTCCTGCTAGCCCGCTAATTACAGATATCGGCTAGTCTAACCGTGACTGTCGGGAGCATTGTCGATTAAAGTCTTAGAGTACATCACCGGGCTTTCGACAGCACCCGAGCTTTCGACACTTTGCGAAAACTAACGATACTAACACAATAT
>JAJDMX020000219.1:0-69129 GCA_022345685.2 Nothomitra cinnamomea | reverse complement strand
TAACATATACTTGTATTACCTATTTTATAATACCTGAAGCCTTCACCGTTACAGTATATAACATATTGTTTAAAGCATTATTATAAATATTTTTACTAACTATTAAATATTTATATAGTATACAATATTATAATCTTATATATTAATAATATTAGCTCTTATATTATAGTAATTAAGTCTAAAAGTTTTTAATTAAAATTTTTAAGCAACTTCTTAAAAATACACAATAGTGCTTAAATTACATTCATATTATTTACTGTATCGATAAATTGCTTTAGTATTTACTTCAGTCTAGTTGACTTTTAAACCTTATATATTAGTACTCTTTTTACTCTTAATTAATTTGTAAAAATTTCAAGTTAATAAGAAACTACTTTAATAAATAGTAAATATTGGTAGATATATATAACAGTGAAAGCTTTAAGTATTATAGAATAAGTAATACTAATATATATTACTTAAACTTAAGAGTGTTTAAAGTAATTTAATTTATAAATATAGTCTTCTTATTGCTGAAAACTAAAATCATTTTCTAGCTTGAATTTAATGAAATAGTATATGATTATATCTTTTAATATTTTAAACAATAAAACTTATATTGCTAAATAAATAAACAATGTTCAATAAAGAAAAAAGAAAAGAACTTTTTATTACTCTTTAAGTACTCTTTATAGCTACTCTTTATTGAGTCATTTATTATTCACTATTAGGTAATTGTATACTATATTACTGTTGTATTAAAATATAACTTATAACTTGAATTTTAAATAAGGGGAACTGAGTTATATTATAACTTATATCCATTTTACTTTTATACAATTACTCTATAACTAACTATTTGTAGTTAATATATCTTCTAAATTAGCTTTTTTAGTTATTTTTAGCTTATTTTTAGTTAGAGAGTCTTATAGTTCATTGGTTACTTTTTATATCACTTTTTTAGTATTATTATAACTAGCTCAATCTATAGCCAACTATATATAATTGTCAAGTAATTTAATTAGGAAAGTAATTAATAGATGAGAACTCTAGCAATTTATAATAATAATAAAAACTTAAAATTATTAAATATAAGTAAAAGAAGAATGAAGAAAGTTAAAGAATGTATTAATTAGGTATAGTAAACAGCTTAGTTATAGTTGAAAAGTTATGAGTTATGATGACTTAAATTTTATTATTAAACTTAGTATGGTTATATTATAAGTCATATCAAGAGTTATACATATTAAGTAATATAAGTTATCTATGAGCAAGTAGTTAAGAAGTTAATAAAGAGATAATTATGAATATTAACTAAAAGTTTTAGGGAAAGTATTTTTCCTTTTCTTTTTACTAATTATCTTATTAGTTTAGCAATTAAGCTTTATATCAAGAACTAGTATTTAAGATATTTATTAATATTATAGCCATGGTGTTTGGTGTCCTGATGTTCGGTGTTCTGGGGACTGTTTTCCGGTGATCTGGTTGATGTAGTAATCTCGCTTATAATATGGAGTCGGTCGAAAGTCTCACTGGTTGTTGTGGTTACACTTTTAATTTTGGTTGTTAGGTTTGAGAGATGCGTAGATAGGTTTATTTGTTTTGTAATTACGTGTATTAACAACAAACATTGGTATTTGTTGGTCGTGTATAAATATTGTCGACCGTGCCACATATTTCTGAAATCAACCATGCCATTTCGATGTTTCCAATGTAATTGTCCTTCTTACGGTCCCGTTCGTTTTATGGGTTATTTTCCTTGTCATTACACTTACTGTCGCACTTACCACTGTTGTTATTATTAGTGGTATGTATAGTTGTTGACTTCTGTCATGTCTAATGTTATTGACTTTTTATATATATAGATATTCACTATGCCATACGGTCGTAATGGTGGTTTTTCCCACCATTAATTTTCATGTGCGCCTTATAAATTCGCAAGTTGTGTTAAAGATGTTCTGGGTGATCATAGACATTACGAGGCAACACTGGTGGAATCTACTGGGAATAAAGCATCATATTGCATATTTTCTGGTACAGACAATTCTTGCTTTTTGTTGCCCGCCACTAAACTTTGTGATTCAGACCGTCGTAATGACAATACTGTACTGGCTACTGGTATGGGAGTGAGATTTGAGGCAGTCGGCAGTCGAAAGTATTCTATTCAGGTTTTTGCATTTCGCTATTCGTATGCGACACAGCTTTTTGAGGATGGTAGTGATGAGGCTACTGTTCGCCTTGACGAGGTCCAGTCTGGCGGCAAAGGTTTTGATGTTCTTGGAAGTACTTGTTGTGTTGGTACAGATATTTTATTGAGGGATTCCAGGATTTTGAATACGATTCCTGAGCAAAGTTCTATTTTTTATCTGGTATTTACTAAGGCTAGAGGAAAGATTTATCTGGATCGTACGTTTCATGGAGGGTTTCATATTGATAGATTGAAGGTTCAACCTTTTAATTGTTGGGTTGATTCTAGATGGAAGTTGGAGTTTTATTCTCGTATGAGTCTTGTCAAGCCTAGTATCGATGAAAAGCGTTATGATTTCTATTTTGCTGTCATTGTTCATTATCCATCTTTTACATGCAAATAAGTGGCACAGCTCCCCAATGTAGATGGTATGGATCTTTCTGGTGGGGGTGAGGATTCTAAGGAGAATCGACCTGAACGTCCAGTTTCAGAGGCATCTACAGTTAAGCTTATTCCTCCTAAGTTTGAGATTCCTGCTGTTGAGATTAGATCTATTTCTTCATGTTTTCATTGGAAGGACTCTTGAAGATTAATTAAATTCATCGTCTCTATCTATATTCTCTATGAGATTATACATTAGGCTTTGTGTAGAGCCCAGTGTTCCCGGAGGATCTGTTAAAGCAAATAAAGGTTTTGTGACATTAAAGAAAATGCAATTTCCATTCAGCCAACCAACATCTATACCGTTATACTCTCTTGGGTCTTGATTAAACAAGGCGATGCACGGTTTTCCCCATTCCAAGACATGTACCTTTTTAAGGTATTTGTCTGTTATAGTGAATTCAAGTTGACCACCTAGTATGCATTTGTAAAATTTGTTCACATCCTTGTCATCCAAGGGCATGTTGTCAAGAATAAAGTATTTTTTGGTGAGATCGAGTTGTTGGACGTTCCAGCAACTAGTTATGATCGAGTGAGGGCCGAGGGATCGTGCCCAGGTGGTTTTCCAGAGTCTCATTTCGCCCCACACTACTAGTGTCATTGGTTGTCCATTTAACATATATGATTTGATTAGTTTTAAAGACCCTATTTTGATTATGAAATACGGGGGTACAGGGGGCAAAGCCCCCTGTCTACCTTATCACCTGAACTATGTAAAGCTATTGACCGAGCGACGTGCCTGGCCCGTAGAGCCGTTAGGTGGCCAAAGGCCACCTCCCTGCCGATCTGGGTATCATTGGTCATGTTGAATGTTTCGTAGGGTATATAAGCACTTACTAAAAGGTCTTTCTAAGTATTTTTTTTTCCAATCCAGCAGTTCCTCTGGTATATCCCATATACCGTCTAATACAGGTTATTTATATTCTGGTACTGTGGGAGTGAAGGTGTCGTTCATGTACAACTTGACGTTATTGTAGCTAAGTATCAGCTCGAGCGGCGTTATTGCTTTCATTGATGTCAGGAATTCTGATCTGTCTTTTATTTCAACTGCATCTGCCCAGAAGTCGTCCTTCATTTCCTTTCATACTGCTTTTGGCATTGCCATATCTTTGCCAATGTGAATTGATTTGTTTCCTTTTCTATGAAGATATCTCCATGCAGCTAGTCGTTTTTGCGTTCATCTAATATTTGGGTAGTAACTACTGATGTCGAAGTAGTATAGATTTTTGATATTTCGTTTCGAGACCTACTCCCCTAAGACGTAGTAATGTGGCATACCATCTTTGTGCTTCTCTTGTACGGCATAGTATTCTCTAAAACCTATTTGGTCAATTCCTTTTATAAAATCTTCCTTTGGTAGGTCGTACTTTGAGTATGTCAGAAATACTGATTTCACCACAAGTCTGAATTGATTCGGTTCACTTGTCGCGTTTGTGGTGTCGATGAATTCTACCTCATTTTCGAAGTCGGACTCATTGACTTCGCAGTTAACGACTATTGGAGTAGGTGTTTTTTCTGGTATGAATATTGATATTCTTGAGACGATTTGGGTGTTGTGGACGATGAAAGGGTCTGGTAGAGAAGAATCTGGTATAATAAAGTTACTGATTTGAGTTGGAAACGGCAATGACTCATTGAAGATTTGTGTGAGAGGTATACGTTGTAGGCCGCCGTTAGTCATAATGTAGAGATTAGTCATATTGATGGATGGTGTCAAGATAGTGGGTAAGGACACCACTTTCTCAGGGGATACTATGGCTTGAATAATTTTACTGCAAAATAACTATTTTCTTATCTTAGTATATAAAACTAATATAACTGTCTTACAGTTACTTCAAAATACTCTATTATGTACCTGAACACTTATAATAACTAAGATATGAGACTTTATTAGAGTCAGATTATCACAAAATGCATCTTTGGTATTGCTGGAAAATGGCTATAGAAGTTAACTGCTAATGATAGACATTGTTTCTTTTGAAATGGTAAAATTTTAGAGGCTATAGAGTAGTCACTATTTAGAAGATTAAGAGAATCAAAAGGGTGTAAAAGATGAAGCTTTATTGAATTTTGTGGTCACTATTGCCTACATAATATGGCCTGTTGACGTAGCTCAATGGCTACTGGCAGGGGTTGCGAAAACTGCTTGTTGATGTGAATGGTTGACCAACCGACAATCACCAAAGGCGTACGCCGTTGATCATCCGCGTACGACATTCGGCAACCGCTGATGAATGGCGCCGTTGGCAAACGGCGTACAACATACCGGAACAGTAACCCCGCACATTTGGCACCGTTTCGAGACATGGTATTTCAAGACAGAAAACCCACAGGATACGGCTTGAGCGACCATGCAGCTCGCAACAGCTAAGCCACAAAATCAAAGGCGCAGCCACTGGACAGTTAACATTTGCGTTCAATCGTCCCGACACTTTTCCCAAGCCCCAGCACCCCAAGCCTACTCTCGGTGTGGCGGTCAATTATGGTTGCGGTTGCGATTCTCCTCTTGCTCCACCTTATCCGTCCCAACTACTGCCAACTCTGCTACCACCGGACGGCAGTGTCGCCGACAATCGCTATGTTCCCTGCTCTGCAGGTCGGCACAGCATGTGCTGCCCCACCAACGACACACTCTTTCAGTCCAACACTTGTTGACTCGATGGGCTTGCCAGTCCAACATCTTCCGCCGGTGGATCTGGCGGAAGAGCTGTACGGATCGCTCATGGGAATCAGACGCGTGCTTAAAGCTGTGTATCGACGGGATTAGAGGACACAACGATGTCCTGGTGACGTTATGCGCGGATGAGAGCGTGTGTTATGATTACCCAAATCCATCCTGCTGTGCACAAGGGAAGGGCGTAAGGATCGTTAACGACCAGCCCGTATCAAACAAGGCTAATTCCAGCAATCCCGCTGCTTCGCCAGGCTCATCTCGTCACCTGTTTACCCAGTCATTGGTTCTCGCCGTCACACTTCCTATTCTTTCCTTCCTCCTCCTCGTGGTCCTCTTTGTCGCATTATGCCGCCATAGCGGTAGGGAGCTTCATCGTGATGTGTGGCTATAGTGGTCTAAGACAGAAGCTGTTCGAACTGCAGGATGTCAATAACACTCCTGGCCTAGTGGAGTCACGACAGGAGCCTACCCTACGGAATAGTGCCCCTATCACTTACAATATATGCTCGGTTTAATATTGCTTGGACTGCTATATTGGATGAGTCGATGCTTGAGCCGTTTCTAGAGAGCTGCTGCATTGAGTGACAATAATCTAGGGGTGGATGCTATTCTTTATGCGAATGCTGCTTGCAGCCGACACTTCGAATGCGTATACGATGTGCGTTTAGCGGGATGAGGGTTAATAAAGTGGTAGTGTACAGAACTTCCTTCCTGCTTGTTAGCGGAGCTAGCCGCGCCATGTTCGCGAAAGTTTCAGAGTTGGGAGGCTCACCATAGCCGTGCAATTCGAGGGCACGGCGGGCGCGCAGACTCGCAACTGGAAGAAGATGGATTAGACCGGCGGTTGGGCATCAAACGGAACGTTTGAAGTGGGGCCAAAGAAATAAGAATAGGTATTCATGCATGACGGAATCTTAAGCGGGAAAGGAGGGTAAGAGAGCCTTGTCCGGCCAATTGCAAAGCTTGTGGTGAAGGGATTTGGATCGTGGACACATTTATTGGGTAGACTTCCCGTCTGAATTTATCTCGTATCGAGCCCATCGACAACGGCAGTGCCGACCGCGAGCGTTGAGCAAGTTAGACATGTCTGTGCAGCATGGTGTTGTAAAAGGATCGCTAGGAGACGCATGATATGTATTCTAGACTATGGCCATCGCTAGCCTCTATATACTACATGTGGCAATTCTGGTTGTGTGGCCTCGCCACTATGTTGAGTGGGTTCGCCATCACATCGCCACCCCAATAACTCCAACACATGGTTTGTTGCGGATCGTGCCCTTAACGTGATTGGCTGTCACTCAGCTTCCTGTTAGGCGTGTGGAGAGGGTTTACGGACACAACCGTCTACCCGCAGTACACAACTGCCATTGCGCTCATCGTAGAAATACGCGTGAACGAGGCACATAACTTCTATCTTCTCGTTTCCCTCGAAGTGAGATGTCGTGGTTTAAAGTTATTCAACCTCCAGCATGTCGCCTATGCCACCTAAACCCAAACTGGCAATCTCCAGACAGTCGATATTACTATAAAATCGACAACGACCGAGATTGCCTATTTGGGTTTAGCGAGGTGCGTCCTTGCTCTCATCCGAAGAAACGAACCGGATCGGACAAGCCATCTAGGGCCGCACCCATCCTCATTCCCATGAACTTCTCAGCATCGTTATTTAGCATGAACTTAGAGGGCTAGGTGCTGGGCCTTTAAATATCAGGTTCTTAGCTTCCATAGAGCCCATTGAAGCTATATGGAAGCAAGCCAGGCAGCGGTGTGCGGCATTATCGGCCAGCGGAGGTGATGACCTACACTCGATTACAAAAGTAGAGATCATCTGGTACTGGTTCCAGCGACATTCTAAAATAGTGCAGGAAATCGATGACTTCTACTGGGAAAACCAAAATGAGCTGCAAAGTGCAGAGAACGACTGTGAGCCCCTAAATCGTCAGATTCTTAAGCGATGTTGTGTTATGATTATCGGTGTCGCCTTTCAAAAACGTCTATTTCTCCTCTCATTTCGTCGCGGAATAGTGAAAGACACCCCTACCGATGTTCGTAGCGCTTTGCAAGAGATGTCTTAAGAAACTAGAAGCAGAGGTAACGGTCAAGGACACGCAACAGTGCTTCCTGAGGCGCCCTAGTACTGTAGGGAAAGGAAATATGGTACCTCTTATAGGTTTCACTAATCGCAGATACAGCAAATGGACCAGTGAAATATCAATTGCATGTGAACTGCCGCTCGCATACCCATCGATAGCACCGTGGCAGCGCGTGGGTAGGCCTCCCGTCGAATTGTCACTTTGATTCTTAGGACTAGCTACAGAATTGGGTCTCCTGAAGTGTGGAAAGAATGAAAACAGAACGTCCAAAATAGAACCATCAAGGATCGCCGGTCGAAGCAGTAGCGCAAACTTCTAACAACTCCAAGCGACATGAAGGCACACCCGATACCGTGAACACGTCTTAATTCCGCAACACTACTTCTGGCTCTGCGCCAACAAAACACCTGAGCGGCCAGGCCTGGCCAGCTCCTTCCGTTTATTATACCAGTCTGTGCCCAGGCCAACCAGAGCGACTGCGGCACATCCTAACAACACCGCTAGAGGAATGGTTATATTCGTAGGCTGCTTACAAGCGACCTGCGACGTGGCATTGGATCCGGCCGCGGTGTTAGTTCCCGTGGCCCCGATGACTGTTACTGTGGTCGTCGTCGTCGTCGAAGTTTTATTTAACATGACCGACCCGGTACCAAGTTGTATGGTTCTGTTCGAGTTGCAGCATTCGCGCGCATCGCTATCCTGTCCGCAGCAGAAGACGTCGTATCCGCCGCATGGGGTCATCACAGTATCTGCGCCACGGAACTCGTCTGCTCAAGTCAGTGTACGAATGCAATAAGTTGAGACCTTCTTAAAAAACTACCTGTTAAGCATATATTAGCACATTCAGTGCTATTCCATGTCTTATCGGTGCAACCTCTCCGGAGAACCGAGTTCAGGCCAGGCGAAAAGCAGAGTCCGTTTGTCAGACAAATGTCGGAGTCCTTGCAGCAGTTCGTCACAGCCGCGGTCGCGTTACATGGTTGAAGGGCATCGGTACTCTTGCCGTTTGGGTAGTAACATGTTTGGGTACTGGCGAATTGCGCAGATATAAACAAAACGACGAAATGATACGGGTAAAATCGCATAATGTTGTTGGTTGTTTTCGTAGCTGTGAAAAGGATTCATTAGAACAACCAGCTGAGTTTTCCTCTGAACCCTGAGCTTCAAAGTGAGGCGTTTAGGGGGACTTCTGTTTTGTTTTTTCACAGCCTCTTGTGGAGCGCTTCACGGGCCAAGTGTGGGCTGAGTATGAGACACCAGAAAGCGGGCGCATGGAGGGCCCGTCCAAAAGTATATCAGGCAACCACACACAAATCAACGCCGCAGCAGCCTTTAAGAACCTAAATTTTTCGATGAACTATTGAAGTCTGAAATACAATACTTCATTGCGATGCATAAAGTATTTGTAACACTGTTTCGCTTACGAGGTGCTTCGGTAGGGAATTGTTTAAGGACCTGACCGGCGGGAATGTGTAACACACAGACAGCCTCAATGCACAGAGTGGAGCCTAGTTACGCTGAGCGTGTATGGAGTAAAATGACGCGACACATAATGCGATGCCTGCGCACTTGGCGTGCTGGTTCGCTTCCAAAGAAACGCTTCAGTCGCCAAGCCAAGATTCGACCTACAGCAATACGAGGTATACCTCGTACATGATACCCTTCACCTTCCACTCCTCCAAATTCTGCTCATCAATCGGAAGGCTTAATCCTAGCAACCATCTGATCTTCTGCAAGGATAGCCGATCTCTTGCTTCAATGCTATACCATGGAGTAAGTCGGAAGTGATCACTCATTCCCATAGCCGGGTCGATTTAGTCAGGGTCTTCCTCTTCCGACCGATCTCTTTAGATCGTAGCATACCAACCTCGCGCAGTCGAATTTGAGAGCGACCCGAATTCTTGGAAAAGAACAGTTTATCGTCCTACTACCAACAGGCTGGGCACCCGAAGTCTGGGGTCGATAAACATCGCTCATCAAACTCTGTGCCCGTCATGGAAGGTGGAGGGGTCATCATCACTCTCGCGGATCGCGTATGGAAGTGTTACAGCGAGTGTGAGCGGGCTTCAGGCAGTTTTGGTGATCTCCATTTGGACCTCCGCTCGTTACACGCCGCACTTTTAGCGGCTGGACCGTTGCTTCCAGAAGGTGAAGATCTTAGCGCTCTCCAGATTGGATGTGAGAGGATCATATCCGACATAGGAAAACTGCTTTCAAAGTATGACAGTCTTGGCACTACCAGACAGAGGTTCCGGCACAAGTTCGGTTGGTCCTCTGCTGATGCCGACAATTTGAGGTCGCGATTAACTGCGCAAGTCTCAATGCTAACCCTGTATCTCAGGTGAGTTTGGTGTTTCTTGTGCAGGCTCTAGCTTTAGTAGGTACTAACAATTCCCAATTGTCATTCATCCAGTGTCAAGAATGCACACCACCTAAGAGGACAATGCCCCCACGACCAAAGTCATGAAGGGTTATCCAGGCCTAGACAACCAACTGGTTCTTCTGGTGAAGACGGCGAGCAGAGCTCGGTCGTCGTCTGCCAAGAGCTCCAGAATTTCAACACTTCAACAAGCTCCATCGAGGCTGCCAAATTTCCTGCTCGGCAGAGAACTACATTGCACCAACTATGCCCAGATACACCCCCATCATTAGCATCCACTACATCTCTTATCAGCACCCACAAGGACCAAAACCCGCACTTCATTAGCAGTTGTTCTAACTTATCTAACAGCACTTCTTCGCTAGCATCCAGCGAAAGAGAGTATCACTCTCTGTTTGCAACGCTCAAAGCAAAGTTTAAGCGCCCTCGAAGTAAATTTATAGCAGCCGCAGAGGGCGGCGACATTACCGCGCTCTTGGGCGTGGTGTATGATAGAGCACAGAGGTTACAGCTTAACCAGAAATCTATTAACAAAGCAATGATTGCTGTATCGAGCAATGAGAAGCGCGAACGCGAACAGACTCCAGTGATAAGACTCCTCTTGGATCAAAATGCTGAGCTAGAATACAAAGATGAGCAATACGGTCGCACACCGCTTATATGGGCCGTCACCGTTGGGCGGGAGGATATCGTCGACGTTCTTCTAGATTACGATGCGCTTATTGAGACGAGAGATGAAGTTGCGGATTGGACGCCGTTGATGTGGGCCGCCTGGTGGGGCAACGAAGCAATTGTCAAGCAGTTAATCAACCGCGGAGCATGCCTAGACGCCGCCGATAACACATGGGAACGGACACCGCTCCTGTGGGCTGCAAAGAGAGGAGCCTATGGGGCCGTTGAAATACTTCTTCAGACGGAGCAGGGCCGAAACCTCATCGAAACCAAAGACAAGAAGCAGCTAACACCGCTTGCCCTAGCATACCTAGAAGGCCACGAAACAGTCGCAACAACCCTCCTCAACCACGGTGCCAACCCAAATTCCGCTCTTACCTCCGGCATGCCCCTTCTAATATCCGCCATCACAGCTGGCGACTCAATATTCGTACACCTTCTCATCAGCAAAGGCGCTGACATTCATTGCAAAAACAGAGAAGGTATCCCCGCCCTCTCAGTCGCGGTCCGAGAAGAACACCCCTCAATAGTCAAATTTCTGATCACCAAGGGAGCATCTCTTGAGGTTAAAGATGGGCAGGGCCGCACAGCGCTTGTATGGGCGATTGGAAGGGCCAGGGGAGATCTGGTAGAGTTGCTTATTAGGAGTGGAGCGGATAAGTTTGCAGAGGACAATGAGGGGAGAACGGTGAGGAAGTGGGCAGAATTAACGCAGGATGAGAGAATTATCGAGCTTGTGTCAGGTAAAGGATGAAATGGTAGATTTACAGTCAAAGTGTCTCCACAGGAGATATTTTATCTCTCTCTGTTGTTAATTCAAATGCGCCGAGCGGGGGTGGAATCGACTTCAACAACAGTTCAAGAACTAGAGGGAATCTTACATCTCTCCAGACCGGGTTAGGCACTGTCCGGTACTTATGCCAGCAGCACTCGACCGCCCTTTTAGCTACTGGGCAGGTGGAGCACACTATTTCTCACCCCGAGAGCAACGTAGAACCGTTGAGCGCAACACAGCCGCCCCTTACTGAAGCTTAACTACTGTCTTTTTACCTCCGGGACGCGAAGAAATAATATCTGCCTTCCCTAACAAAATCGGCATCATCAGCACGCAAGGAAATAACATCGAGCGCGCCACCACACTGAATTCTTTCTAGGCCCGCAACCTGACATGCGTTGACCGGTTGTCCTTTGCGAGATGCGATAAGGAGTCGACTTGGTTAAGTGGGATGAGTCCGAAATTCGGACGGTTCAGGGGAAGGGGATATGCTTTAATGGCGGGAAGGTGACGGAGAGGAAGCCCTCGGCGCAGATATTTGGATGAGAGGGCTCTGAGAGAAGTGGGTGGGTTTGGAGAGTCACGGTGTGAACGTTTCTTAAAACGATATCATCCTATTATTGTAAATAGAGTGACTTGTCTCACCCAGGAGAATTTTACTCCCTGCTGTCGAAGGAGCACTCCCCCGCTTTAGCAGGCTCTGGGGGAATCTACTTCTTCATCTCTTCAGTCCAAATTCTAATATACTTCCCCGCATGTCTTTCTGCCTGTCGGCGGAGCCTGACTTCATTTGTCTCATCTATACCCTTTCTGTTGACGAATCGAGATGGAACCTGGACGAGATAACGATGATGGAAGACGGTTAGCATGTACATGGATTGGACTAGAAACATCTCCCAATGGGGTACGCACAGGCCGTCGTACCGCCTGACGCCAAGGTAGAACCGTTCCCAGGGAGGATTATCCCAGTAGCGCCAGAGCGGAGTGTGGGTCGACCTACTGTCGCAATGTTGCAAGCACTAAATGCGTTCTTTACGGCTGTGAGATCCGCCTAGGGCGATCAAATCTAGAAATATGGCTATGTTGTATTTTCTCCGACTGTTCTTCCGTACGCTATCATGCCGATAGTCAATCTTTTGGCGAATCTCTTTTGCCCGACTTTTAGTTCCATATACCTAGTTGAATCAGCGGCATTGAGGGAGGCAAACAGGTTAGCAGAGCTGGAGGGAGGGGATCGGCTAAAGCCACCGTAGGAACACTGATAGAACGGCCAGATGTCACCGTTGTCGAAGCCAACCGAGATGAGGGCCAGACAAGGGCGCAAAGTCATGAATTCCAACTCTCTGGAAGTGCTGACAGTAAGAACCTCAACAAGATGCCTCCTGTACCTATTAACTATTCTAACTACAAACTAGATATTTACTGCCTCTTTGTTGAAGACAGCAAGTCAACTTCTTTGGTTTTGGATTACCTTCATAGCTAAAAACTATCTATAACACTGTGCATACTGCAGTAACAACTACAAAAGTAGAAGTTTACTTAGTATATATATACAGAAGATACAGAAGATCTATATATGTGTATAATTGTGCTTTTCTATAAAGTTGGCCTAAATGATAAAGAGATATTGCAGATTCTATATTGTAGAAGCTACTAGATTAGCTTAATTAGATTAAAGTATTTGCAAATACTTATAAATATAACTAGACATCTATGTTAAAATAAATTAAAAAAGCAGGAAAAAAAATAGAAGTGTTAATAAAACAGAAGTTAATTAAAGGCACAATCATTTTGTACAGTTACAGATTATTATATAATTATTTTGAAATTCAAGAATATTTGGTTATATAGTAAGATTAGTATAAATCTATTTTTATTTACTAAATTAATAATGTAGTGATAACTTATTTATACTCTTAAGTATATATATCTTAAAGAATCAAAAAGTCAACTTTATAACTTATAATATCATAGAGGAGAATTTCTTACACTAGGTTCAAACTAGATTTGGTCAGTGAACAATTATATAAAGCTGCAGGTTTATAGCTTTGAAATTGATACAGGTATTAATATATATTTTAGTATATTATTTGTATATATATAAGAGTATCTGCAAGAACAGCAATGTTAGTTCCCAAACAGTACCTGAATATTATTTCTGTACTTAATGCTGTATAATAATTTAACTCTAATGAGTTTTCATTTTCTAGTTTATCTTGGGTATTCAGGTACATAGTAAAAGATTCATAAGATAACTATAAAACAGTTATGTTAATTCTATATATTAAGATAATGAAACAGTTTTACTGTAACTTATATTAAAAGATATTTTAGGCAATGATTTTTGGTACAAAAGTTAATTACTAAACTAATAAACTATTTATTGAAGAGAAAAGCTTTTCCTGAGAATGCAATACAGTGTTTATAGTTGTCTCTTCATTGATTTCTTAACTACTTGCCAATGGGTAACTCATATTACTTAGTATGTATACTTATTGACATGATTCACAATATAACTCATACCAAGTCTAATAATGAAACCTAAGTTATTTTGACTTATAACTTTCTGCCTATGCTTAAGTTACCCACTAAATCTAGCTGATATATATTCTTTAGCTACTATGATAATCTAACTCTATTAGAGTCTTATCTTTTAGTTTTTTTTAAATGTTTAATTATATAGTATAAATTTTGTTAAGTAACTGTAAGATAGTTATATTAGTCTTATATACTAATATAACAAAATGGTTCTACTACAACTTATACCAAATAATATTTTCAGTAATAATTCTTAATATGAAGCTTAATTATTAAACTAACAAAATATTTAATAAAGAGAAAAGGAAAAATGCTTTCTTTAAGATCTCAATATAGTATTTATAAATACCTTTTTACTAATCTCTTGACTATCTGCTAATGAGTAACTCATATTACTTAGTATATATATACTTCTTGGTATAACTTATAACATAACTTATACTTAGTTCAACAATGGAATTTGAGTTATTATAACTTATAACTTTCTGCTCATACTCAAGTTGCCCACTACATTTAGCTAATATGTCCTTTAATTGTTAAGTGTCTTTCAGCTCATTTAGTTCTTCATCTATACTCAATAGTTTATAGTTCTATAATCTATAAAGTTTCTAGTAATCGGTTGTTTCCTAATTAAGTTACTTCATATTTGTAAAACTAGCTAAAATTATTGATCTAACCAAGATATGAATAATTTATTGAGTAGTTACAGGTTGCACTCTCAGTACTAAGAGCACTAATTGCACAAACCTCATTTTGACCTTTATTTGCTTCTGGCAATTGTTATTCATTCTTGTATTTAGTTCTTCCTTGTCGAACTGTATATGCCATCCTTAATCTTATAATTGCGACTAAATCTAATAGTAACTAATACTACTTCTATGTTCCTAACATTTATTTTAATAAGACTCAGAATATTTTTGATTACTGCCAAGTATCTTTCAACTTTATTGATCTTTCCTTCTTATCTAATAATTTAGGGTCCTGTAAATTATAGAGCTTTCTATTGATTAATTGCTTCCTAATTAGGTTACTTGGCATCTATGTGACTGGCTAAGATTGTTGTCTTAACTAGAGTATAAGTAATTTATTGAGTTACTAAAAGTTGCATTTTTAGCACTAAGAGTACTAATTGTGTGAGCCTTACTTTGGTCTCTACTCACTTCCATCAAGTATTATCTATTCTTATATTTAGTTTATTCTTACTAAGCTATGTGTACTATTCCTTATCTTATGAAGTTATGATTTAATCTAATGATAATAGTGTTACTTCTGTATTTATAATATCATTCTGAAAAAACTTAAAATATTTATAATAGTAGACATGAGAATGGCATAGGAACTATTAGATTAAATTATAAATAAGGCTTTATTAGGCATAACATAAGACCAAGAAAGTCAATTAACAAATAAAAGAAATAATAATACTTATCAAGAATAGAGTACTTGAAGCAGCAAAGTATAAATTGTTAAGTTTGTATACTATACACTATATATGGTACTGTGGAGTCAAGGAATATAAGTTACTCATAGGATATAAATTATGTTAAATATTTTTTTGCAGTAAACTGATCATATACTAAGAGCAAATCAAATAAAGATAGTTTTATTATAGAAGATTTAAAAAGTCTTAGATAGCTTGTTTATAAATTTTTTTTTTAGTAATTTGTAATAGTATTACTATAATCTACTGAAAGTAAAAAACTGTTTATTGGAGTATTAGTATAGTACAAAAATGTCAATATACTTTATTTATTAATTTCTCTATTATTGAAACCCTTTATTTTGTTTTTCAGGTTATAATTTAATCTTAAACATAGTAGTTGCTAAAATTTATAGTTTTAAGGCCAATTTTTAATTAATTTTAAGCCAGAACCTTAAGCTTAAAGTCTAAATATATATGAGAACTTTATTAAGTATATCATTTCTTTTAAATTAGTCTGTTAAAAGATTTATTAATTGTAGTTCTAAAATTCTAGGTTATTTAATAGAGTTTATAAGAGTATAAAGAATTATTTTACTAAGCTTTATTACTGACATTATTATAGTAGTTACTTTATATATTCAGTTCTTTTTTTTACAGGAATATATTAAATATAGTATATTAGAAGATAAATACTATAATTATTTTATAGGGAATAGTTTTGGTCTAGTAGATATCAGAAATCAGGGAAGTAGCCTATAACCTATAAGTAGTCTATATTTTCTAACTTCACAGTAACTAAAAAATATAGGACAATATTTCGGTTAGAAAATACTTAACAAACTTAGTCAACTATAATAATATTAAAAAAGTAATATAGAGAGTAATTAATAAACTATAAAGACCTTTAGCTAAAAATAGGTTAGAAGCAACTGAAGAGAAGAACTAATAAATATCTAATCAACTGAGAAAGCTAAAAGATATGTTAGTCAGAAGTATTGAGTCTTATAGTAATTATATAAAAGTAAGAGAGGTATAAGTCACAGTATAACTTAGATTTTCTTATTTTAAATTTGGATTATAACTTATACTTTAATATGACAGTAATATGAAATATGATTACTTAATAGCAAGTAACAAGTAACTCAATAAAGAGTAGTTATAAATAGTACTTAAAGGATAAGGAAAGGCACTTTTCTTTTTCTTTTTATTGAATATTAAATTAAGTTATTTGTTGTACAACAATTTAAGTTTTATTACTCAAGATATTAAAAGATATAATTTCATACAACTTTATTAAATTTGTGACAATTTGACTCTGATGAGGTCTTGTCTCTTAGTTGTCTTAAGTGTTTAAGTATATAATAAGACGTTTCTGAGAGTAATCATGACATAGTTATGTTGATCCCGTATACTAGGATAGTGAAAGAGTTCTGCTATAACTATATCAAATGATATCTTAGTCGATGGTTCTTAATACAAAGCTTATATTGCTAAACTAATAAGATACTCAATAAAGAGGAAAAGAAAGATGCTTTTCCTAAGATCTCAATACTGTATTTATAGTTACCTCTTTACTGATTTCTTGGCTACCTGCTAATGGGCGACTCATACCACTTGATATGCTCATTTCTCAGTGTGACTTACACTTAACTTATGCTGAGTCCAATAATGAAACTTGAGTCATCATGATTCATAATCTTCTATCTATACTTAAGCTATTTACTATATCCAGCTGTCATGTTCTTTAGCTGCCAAGTATCCTTTAGCTCTCTTAGTCTTTTTCTCATGACTAACGGTTCCGCACCTGTAGGTCATGGTGGTTTCTGTTAGTCAGTCACTTCCTGGCTAGGCCTTTTGGCAGTTGTGTGACTAGCTGAGATTATTGCCTTGACTGAAATATGGGTAATTTATTGAGTTGCTGTGGATCACGCCCTCAGCGTTGAGGGCGCTGATTGTGTAAACCCCTGTTTCAACTTCCATTCATTAACAGTAAGTGCCGTTCGTCCTCGTATTTGGATTATCTTTGTTAAGCCGTGTATGCCATCTTTAACCCTACAGGTCTGTGATTCAGTTCAATGGTACCAACGCCATTCCTATGTCTATGACGTTCCTGATGAGACTCAGGATATTCATAATAAAATTCTAGCTAAGAAGTAATTCTGGTCTTTAGTAAAGAGAAGACTATATTTACAAGTTAAATTACCTTGAATATTTTTCAATTTAAGTATATTTTATTAATATCACTTATATTATAAAAACTAAAGTCTTTACCATTATAGTATATTCTTAAAAAGTAGTTATAATTAGCTAAAAAGGAGATTATGAATAAATTTCATAATAATATCTTTACTCTTATTTCTGTAAATACTTCTCCACTTCTTATTTAACTTAATAACAGTATTATAGTACTCCATAAACTATTCTTCAGCAAGTACAAGTTATCTAGATAGTTATTAACAAGGATAATGAAGTGATAATGGTAAGGAAAAGCTCTCTAAAAGTACCTTAATTATCCAGTACTTATAGAGAAGTTTATATTAATTAGATAAGATACAATTTCAAGTATAACTACTAGTTCAGATAAAACTAAACTTTAAAAGCATTATGATAATCTATATAACGATCTGACTCTGATGAAGTCTTATCTTCTAGTTTGTTGGAGTATTCAGGTACATAGCAAGGTGTTCTTAAGGTAACTGTGAAACAATAATGTCAGTCCCATATACTGAGATAGCGAAATTGTTCTATTACGACTATATCAAAAAATATCTTAGGTGATAATTCTTAGTACAAAGCTTTATTGCTAAACTAACAAGACATTCATTGAAGAGAGAAGGAAAAATACTTTCCTTAAGATCCTAATGCTATATTTATAATTATCTCTTCATTAATCTTTTGACTACTTTCTAACTGGTAACTTATACTACTTGATATGTTCTTTCCTTAACATGACTCACATTTGACTTACGTTGAGTTCAATAATGAAATCTGAGTTACTGTGACTTATAACTTCTCTATTTATACCCAAGTTACTTACTATACTTAACTGATATATCTTTCAGCTTTAAGTGTTCTTTAACTCTCTTGGTATTTACTTTTATAACTAACAATTCTGCGTCCATAAGTCATGGTAGTTCCTGTTGATCAGTTGCTTCCTAGTTAGGTTGCTTAGTAGTTGTGTAACTAGCTAAGATCATTGTCTTGACTAGAGTATAGGTGATTTATTGAGTTGCTACAGGTTGCACTCTTAACGCTAAAAGTACTAATTGTATGAACCTCTGCTTTAACCTTTACTCACTTATGGCAAATACCATTTGTCCTTATATTTAGTTCATTCTTGTTGAGCTATATATACCATTCTTAACTCTATGGTTTCGCAATCTGGTCTAATGGTACTAGTATTACTCTTATGTCTGGGCATTCCTAATGAGGCTTGAAATATTTGTAACAGCCTATTCTAATAATAAATAGTTTATAGTATAAGTAGTAACCCTTCTAAATAATATTGTAAAAGTATTTTTATTTATTATTCTTAAAGTAAGTACTTTATTAATTATCTCCTCTAATATTAAATTAGCTTATACAGTTTTAAGGTATCTAACAAAGTACTGGCAAGTCTGCTGCAAAGAAATCTGGCAAGTAAAAGTTAGTTTAAGTAAAGATATATATCTTCAGCTTATTAAGTTAAATAAACTTTTAAGTTTAAATAATTTGAGATATAAGCTTTACAAATAAATTTCTTCTTAACTACCTAATTCTCCATTATGTAGCTAACTTCAGAGATCCTTAAAGTAGCTAGTAAGGTAATTTTATTAAGTTTTAGTACTTCTAGAGTATTAGCTTGTAAGTAGTCCTAAATTAAAAATAAAATTTTAATTCTTTTATTCTTAATGTATCTCTTTTCTGTAAAGTGCTTTTTAATATTATTAAATGTATATCATTTACAAAACTGAAAAGTACAGATAAGTAGACTATCAGGAAACAAAATAATAAAGTTCTTTTCTTGATCTATAATAATGATTCTATGAAGGTACTTGTTTCAGACTAAATCTATAATAATGATTTTAAGAAGAAAGTACTTGTTCTAAACTAAATCTATAATAACAATTTTAAGAAGAAAGTACTTGTCCCAGATTAAATTTATAATAATAATTCTAAGGAGAAAGTACTTGTCCTGGACTAAATCTATAAAATATAAGAAGATAAAGTTTATAAACTTTCTGTTTTTGCTAAGATCAAAGCTGAAAGCAATTGGAAAAGTCTTATCAGTATTTATAATATTAATTATTATAAAAAGAAGTAGATTTAATACATTGATATTAAAAATCAAATTAAATTCTATTATAAAAAAGTTATAAAATTATTAAATTTAGCTTATCTGAGTATTAAGTATAAAGGAAAGTTGCTCAAGATATTTTCTAACAGATTGTTTAGTAGTTAAATTAATTTCTTGACTATATTTGAACTTAATATAAAATATTTTCTTATCTAAATAGATGAGAAAACTAGTAATATCTTTACTATACTTAAGTTCTTCAAGTAGTTTATTAAGCTAACAATATATATTGCTCTAAATATAGAAGTTCTAGTAGTTAAAAACTTAATTAATAGCAGAATAGGAGAAATATACTTTATCTTATATATATACTCTTTCTGCTTATTACTTTTCTTATCTTTATAATCATTCAATTTTTAATAATTTTTAGTCTCTTTATCATAGTAAATACAAGCAAACCTTTAATAAATATCTACTTCATTATAATTAAATTTGACAATACAGAAGCCTTTACTGAAGGTTTAATTAAAGTTAAGTACTTCATTTACTTATGGTAGTAAGAGATAATAAGAAGGTAAAAATATAATTGCTTTGTAAATAGAAATAGTTATATGTTCAGGTAAATTAGAATGAAGTGATCATAAAGTTATATTAAATAATATGCAATAGTAATTACTTTTACTAAACTTTAATTCTAGTATATATAAGATAATATCATAAACATTTCAAATCTTATTAGGATAAAGGCTATGGATATAAAAGTGACATTGATTATCATTGAATTAAGTTACAATTTCACAGAATTAAGGATGGTATATATTGCTTAGCAAGGAAAAACTGATTTTAAAGATGAACGGCACTTGCTAAAAGCAAGTGAGAGCCAAAGTGGAGTTTACATAATCAGTACTCTTAGCACTGAGGATGCAACTTGTAGCAACTTAATAAATTACCTACACTCTAGTCAGAGCAGCAATTTCAGCTGGTTATATAAATGCAAAGTAACTTAATCAAGTAATGACTAACTATTAAGAACTCTATAAACTACAAAACTCTGAACCATTGGACATGAATAAAGAACTAAGGGAGCTAAAAAATACTTAGTAACTGAAGAATACATTAACTAGGCAACTCAAGTATAGGCAGAGAGTTATAAGTCATGACAATTTGGGTTTTGTTATTAAACTTAGTATAAGTCATATTATAGGTCATATTAAGAAATATGTACATTAAATGATATGAGTTGCCTATTAGCAAGTAACTAAGAGATCAGTAAAGAGTTATCTATAAATACTGCATTAAGATTTCAGGGAAAATGTCTTTTCTTTTCTTTTTACTATTATAGACATTGTGGACTTTAAGCTGTAGAATACTACAAATGTAAGAGTAGTACAAGAACCATTAAATTAAATTGCAAATAAAACTTTATTGAGTATAGCATATGGTTAAGAGAGTTAGTTACTGAATATTAATAACAATGGAACTTATTGAAATATGGTACTTGAAGTAGTAATATATAGACTGTTAAGTCTGTATACTGTGCACTATATGTGGCAACTGAAAAATATGAGACAATACTCTAATTAAGTAACTCTTACTTAACAGACTTAACTAGTTACTATAATGCTAAGAAAGTAATACAAGAAATGACTGACAAACCACAAAGACCCTTAGTCAAGAACTAGTTAAAAGCAACTTAAGAAAGAAGCTAATAGATCTCTCACTAGCTATAATAGCTAAGGGACATATCAGTTAGGAGTAATAAGTTATATAGTAATTACATATAAATAAGAAGGGTTTGAGTTATAAATTGACTCAAGTTTCCTTATTTGAAATTCAGGTCATAAGTTATACTTTAGTAAGGTTATAATATAGTATTCAATCACTTGATAGTAAGTGATTAGTAACTTAATGAAAAGTTACTGTAAAGAGTACTTAAAGAGTAATAAAAAGCACTTTTCTTTTCTCTTTATTAAACATATTATTGAAAAGTTTATTACTTAACAATTCAAGTTTTATTGCCTAAGATATTAAAAAATATAATTATATGCCACCTTATTAAATCTCAGCTAGGAAGTGATTCTGGTCCCCAATAACAGGAAAACTATATTTACAAATTAAGTTACCTTGAACAGTCAAGTCCAAATAGCAAATACTAATATTATTCATTTTATGATATCTGAAGCTTTTACCACTATATTTATTACATATTTTATTAGTTTAGCATTTAAGCTTTATACTAAGAATTATCACTTAAGATATCATTTAATAGTTACAGCAGAATCTTTTTACTATCTTAATATACAGAACTAATATAACTGTTCTATAAATACCATATGAATTTCTCATCATGTACTTAAACTATATATAAGTCATGAAGAAATACTCTCATCATCATTGTCAGTTTAGCTCTAAGCTTGTATATCAACTATATATATAAAGTTAAGGAAAACTCTAGAGCAATCAAACTTGACATACTTAACTTTTTGAATGTAACATTAAAATTTAACTGCCCAGAAGCAAGCCAGACTTTAGCCATAGCAGTATATATAGTAATTATATTATTAGAAGTACTAAACTCAATTTCAGTATGGAATACTTCAATATAATTTTTAGGAATCTAGTCCAGATTATAAGTAAGAAAGTACTTATCCAGAATATTCAATTTTATCTTGAGTTAGTATTTATAATCATATAGTATATTTACAGTAAAGGAAGAAAAGTATTAATTTTCTGTAACTGCTTAGTTAAGTCATAGAATTTTAAATATAACTATATTATTAATTTAAAAGTATTTCTAAATTATTATATTTTGAACTTCAATAGTATGCTATTAAACTCACCGTTTAAGAAAAGTATACCCATCCAATGATATAGACTAAATACTAGGTAAATAGAGGTTAATATTAAATTTATTATTTTCAATTAATAAATCATTGAGACTAAGAGTTTCCTTATTACCTATTAACTTATTATTTAAGTCTTTAACTACTTTATCTTGAATTTCAGTTATATAGTATATAGATATAAATATATAATTTTTAATATGTAAAATCTACTTAAATTACTTTTCAAGTTTATAAAGAAAATCAATTAAATCAATTTGAATATTCTTAAGAATTGAGAATGAGATAATAAGAATAAATAGAGAATAAGAGATATTAAACCTATTTACTATACAATTTTGGCATTTTTTTAGTAACTATGTAATTTATAACTTTGAGACTCTATAGCTATACTTATTAAGTATAGTAAATATCTATCATAGACATTTTAAGTCTTAAGCCGTAGAACACTATAGATATGAAAGTGGCACAGAAACTATTGAATCAAATCGCAAATAAAATTCCATTGAACCTCACATATAACTAAGAAAACTAGTTACTAAATATGAGCAGTAATAGAACTTGCTGGGTTGTAGGGCCTCTAGAAGCAGTACATAGGCTGTCAAGCCTGCACATTATGTACTGTGTATGATAATTGAAAAATATAAGACAACACTTGAGTCAAACAGCCTTCGCTTAGTAGACTCAACCAACTACCATGATATCAAGAAAGTTATATAAGTTGCAACTGACAAACTATAAATGCTTCTAGTTAGGAACTAGTTAAGAGCAATTTAGAAGATGAGGTTGACAAATGCCTAATCAGCTGAGGTAGCTGAGGGACACATCAGCTAGAAGTAATAAATTATATAGTAATTGTATATAAGTAAGAAGGGTATAAATTATGCAGAGACTTAGGTTTCCTTGATTAGAATTTAAGTTGTAAGTCATACCTTAATATAACTCTAATAAAGTATGCAATCACCCAATAGCAGATGATTAGTAACTTAATAAAGAACTATTATAAAAAGTACTTGAAGAGTAACAAAAAGTACTTTTCTTTTCTCTTTATCAAATATATTATTTAGAAGTTTGTTACTTAGTAATCAAGTTTTATCCTCTAAGATATTAAAAAATATAAATACATGCTGTCTCATTAAATTTTAACTAGGTAGTGATTTTGGTTCCCAGCAACAAAAAGACCCTGTTCACAAATCAAGTTACTTAGGACACTCAAGTTTAAGTAATGTGTATCAATATTACTTATCTTAGATACCTAAATTCTTTGTCACTATAATATCTTATTGATACCTGTATAGTCTAACTATAAGTAAGTAGTTTTGATATTCTCAAATGCTTTATAATTGCAAATAATATAATTAACTATATCTTCATTATTTACTATTCTAAAATACTGGCTGTTATGTAAAAAAAAAGCTTTAAAGTTTAATTTTTCATTGTACTACTTTTGACACTATTTGCAATTCTCTATAGACTTTTTGTCTGGATTTTGCAATTAGTAATAATAGTCTATACACTTCACAATATTAATTCAAGTCTTATTTTTATATTGAGAGTTATTAATAAACTGCTGAAAATTAGATATAGTTATATAAATAAAGAGAAGGCAAGAACTAAAAATAGAAGCTATTGCTACTAGATATTAAATAAAGGGAAAAAAGAGCAGAAATCAGACTCTATTTATACTTAGCCTGAATACTTTAATTTCAAAATTTAGAGATTATGAAATTAAAGGAAGAAATGTCTAAACCCTGAAATATTAGCTTAAATATTACTGCTATGAGCTAAATACTTCTTATATAATTAATTATCTTGAGATCATTATATTTATGAGGTAAAGTTATGACTTAATGCTATATTATATAGTTTGTAATATTGTATTTCAACTGTAAATACAAGTTGTAATTAATAAAGAACTTACAATATACTTTACATAGTAGCCAATTATTTAAAATATTGATAAAGATTTTCACACTTAATAGTAGGTCTAGACCATTGACAAAACTATTTTATTTATAAAATGATTTGTACTGTTGATCAACAGACTATACTATTCATCAATTGCTAAACTTAATAACTAGTTCAGAATATATAAACATAAAGCTAAATATATTAGCAATATGACATATTTATAAACTAAATTACTATATATAATAACTGAAGTAATATATGATTAGCTATAAAATACTACTTTCTATGGCAGGCCAAATATTATTTATCATAAATTATATGATCTTTATACTTCTAGTGTGAGTATTTACTAAAATCAAAAGTGCTTTCAGCAAATGCAGTTATGAAAGTAAAAGATACTAAAGTGACTTGAACTTATAGAAGAAGTTATTACAAAATATTATACTTAGGCTTTAAAATATTAGTACTATAATAATAAAGATTGAAGAAAAGTTTGCTGATAAGATAAATGCAGTATTAAATGTAATAAAGGTATTTACAAAATCTGGATCTTTTGTGATTGAAGGAAACATTTGAAATGCAAAATATATAACTATATTATTATAGAAAGTTAGTTCAACAAATATTTTGAGCAGTATTTGAGTATAGTATATAAACAAATCTGGTCTTCATGGTAAGAAATTCAGATGTGTAATGTTAAGAAATTAATATAAAGATTTATCATAAGATACTAAAAGAGTATTTACTATAAATTCTTAACAAAAACTCTATTTTCATACATAACAATATATCTATTCACATTACTAAAGTCATCAGAGAATTTTTAGAGAAAGTAGGTATTATAAATAATAAATTGACCACCTTATTTACTAGATCTAAATTCAATAGAAAATTTGTAGGCATTATTAAGAAAGAAAATTTATAAGAGATACTTAAATCTTTTATAGGCAAATGATAAGAATGAAACTAAAGTATAACTCATTAAGATATTACAAAAGGTCTGAGATTATCTAGTAGACAAATTATTAGCTATATTGTTTAATAATATACTAAACTAAGATAAGTCAGTTAAAATAATTCAAGAGTAATACATGAAATACTAAATTTCATTGGATTTTGTTAAGGTACACAAACTTTTTACATTCTACTGTATATACTTCAAATGCATATGTTTGTCTTGACAACTCAGTTAAGTATTAATTTTGATTTCACTTATATAACTAACTACAAAATTACCTAGTAAATATTTTTGAGCATTTTTGAGAATAGAAAACATTGTGGTTACTCAGTAATACATGTTGCTTTAGAAATGCTATAGGCGTTCTTGAGTGATGCAGTGCTGAGAATCGATAACTTTTACTTATTGAAGTAATAGTCGTATCGCATACAACTATCTATACCCTTATCATACAGAACTAGTAATAGATATAGCTCTGCTAGAGAGAATCCCCAAGTCTCAAAATGCAATTACACAGAATTGAAGAGTATTTCTATACAGATTCATTAGAGCTTAACTATTATAAATCTAAAATGCGCACAGGGTATGGCTCGCTAAGGTTTAGGTGATGTGGATCGCTGAAAGGGCGGGGTAGGTACGGAGGCTAGTACCAAAAGTTTTCGGACTCACCTTTTAGGCCTCGCCTAGGCTTTACCTCACTAAGTTCCAGTTAAGGCGGTACCTACCAGCTCACCTATCGCTTCGCATGGGAAAACTTTTGATGGGGTAAGGTTTTTCCGAGGCTTAGGTAAGAGTCCGAAAATTTTGGTAGCTACCTCCGTATACGAGAGGAAGATCGAAAATGGGGGGAACCCGAGTAAAGGATATGCAAGTAATTATCCACTTATTTTATACTGTACTGAGATGGGAAGTATCTAAACCTGGAAATATCCGACCATTAACTGCAACTCAAATCTGCCCGCGCTGCCGCCAGAGTCGCAGGATGGATTAAAAAAATTTTAGATTACATTTCTTCCAACTTCGGGAGTCTTCAAGTCAAATTGAAATATCTATGAATGTGCGGAGTTGATTTTCTTTCAGTCCCTTCTCGGTCGTCGCTTAGTCATCGTTGCCAATCCTGACTCTTCTAGGAAAACTATTTCTGTCTCTGCCTGCGGCAAAAGTTGGAAAATTCTCCTCCAAGCCTTTGTAGCGCAGCCTGTAAGCATATTACCCGTAGTAAAGCTAGTCCTTTGCCATCTCAGGCAGTTGCCGGTTGTGCAATAGAGAAACAGGCCGCAAATTTTCTCCTCTTCTCGCCGATTTTTGCGACAACGAGCCCGGAAGAGTCAAGGAAAATGGGCGGTCTTTTTAGCGTGAATTACCACAGGGCTAGTCAGGTAATAATCGTACCCACGCAGAATTTAGCTCTATATATGCACAAGAACTAGGCTACCATTCTAACGGAGCATTCAGAGTTGTGCTAAAATGGGATGTAGAGTACAACTCCAGTATACGGAGTGCGGAGCACCCCATGCGGAACAGTTCTTCTGTTGGTGCTGGGTGTGCCGCTGCCAGAAAGGGGCTAGCTATTACCCCTATCTTGGCGGCTTGGCTGCTTGGCTGCCTCAACAAAGTCTCCGCTCGCACCATCATGTTAATTAGAACTTACTTCATAGTTAATCAATCTACCTTCTGCACCTTCTAATCTAACATCTTCAACTATAACTCGCTTGCCTAATTTTGTGACATTATGCCACTTGGTGTCATATGCCTTACTCAACACCATTCAGTCTCCACTCGCAAATATCCACCACTTTGTGTTCGACAACGCCTGAGGATGCTGGCGTTTCGATAAGTCTTGGATCATCCCTTGCAATTACCCTACCTGTTACATTAGAAGCTCTGTACCATGGTTGCAGAGTTACCTCCGAAAGTGTTGTTGTATCTGTCATGCCGGGGAATCTTCTCTTGCGCAGATTCAAAACTTCGGAAGCTCAGGACAGTTCGTGAGCGTTTGCAGAAGTGCTGTAATTCTACTGACCAATTGTCTGGTCAATATAAGCTTAGCGATACTTTTACTGTTGCAAAAGCCCTCCTAGAGATGGGCGTCTTCAAATCAAATCTCAAGGCCAAGGTGTCCTTTCCCGAGCTCTTTCAAGTCTCTGACGCGCGCACCGCTGAATGTATCGCTTCCGAGGCTAGAGCTGCAAGATCTGAAACAGAGGCAGTAGGAAGCGTGATCTCGAGCGGTGAAGATGATGAAGAGGGTGAAAATGAAGAAAATTATATGGAGAGAGGTGCTCCTGTTGACCCTAGTGAGGCAGTTGAACGAGGATTGCGGTCGCCAAAACTAAGACTTCATTTGTGTAGCGGTACAGACACAGCTAGTTATGAAAATATTGGGCTTTGCTACGCGTGCTGTTCCAAACCTGTACCCCATTTATCTACCCTATAAGACACGACATCAAATCCTCGCAACGTTGCAGTCAACCCCAAAAGAATCCCGTGTTGGATTCGGAAAAACTTGGCTTCCCGACGTATCGTCAGCTCAAAAATGGGAGTACGCTGAGGCCTTAGAACTCACCAAATGGATAGGATCGCATGTTAAAGAAAAGGTAATATTCCCCGGCTGCGGTGAACGAGATCCCAGGAAAGACTTGGGAGGACGTCCTCCTTGCAGCGGGCAAGATAAGACATTCTGCAGTCCATAGACTTGTTACCAGCGCTGGGAAAATCAAGCGTATGGTGACGGACGCGATTACGCTTAAGACTATGCCGAATGACACCCGTCGAACAAAGAGAATAGAGGAGATAAAAATAAGGCTAGTCTAGAGTATCGAAGAGGTGGGGCGAAGCTCAATCATCCTATAGAATAAATTATCACAAGAGCTCGAACCCCTTACACAATGACGAGCAGAAATCGAAAGGCTTGAAAGGGCGGCAGTGGCGAATATACTGCGCGAAGATCGAGAAATTAGGAAGGATATCGGTCTATCGCTTGGGGAGCGGCTAGCAATTCACTAGTCTAAAGTTACTTCAGACATGAACAAGTCCGTACAGAGTGGTGTGGGAGGAGCAGGTGGGGCGACAGGCGGCCCTATAAAAGATATGCTGGACCGGAACGGAAAGAGTGAAAGCGAGCACGACGAAAATGATTATGGCGACAGTGTCCCAGATGGTGGTGAAATATTTCTCGCATTCGAATAGCTTACGATACTTTCGGCAGTATGCTCAAAGCGACCCAGGTTATTGGTGATACCTCGGTGGACACAGGGTTTAGAGAACAGGCCGTTATTATCTATTGAGGTTAGTCTCCTGAGAAATTAGGCGGGCATACTTGAAGCTCCATGCTGGGCTATTCGATAAACTGTAATAAAATATGAACTCTATTGCCACATAGCATTTCCACTACTTCCACATCGAATTTATTAAATACGAGAGTATGATTGCTTAGTGAGAAAGGGGAAGCCAAAGGACGTAGGCACCGAGAGAAAGCAAGGGTCTTCTAGTGGCGCACATCAGCATTGGCACCAAGTTCACGGCCGACTTAATAAAATAGCACTTTTTGATACTAGGATTTAGACGCCACTAACCGTCACCAGTGTGCGCGCTAATTCATGGGACACGCGAATATTACCAAAACCAAAACATTCTCAACTTAACAAAATAAACACGACAACGGCGTCCATATGGCACCCTCAACACGCTCCAAAGCTCGTGAGAGAACTCCTGATAGACCAACTGTAGTCCACGAATATACTACTAGAAAAAAATCGATTTTACGAAGCCTATGATGAGCGACATAGCCACAAATCTATGCGCTCAGTAGTGAAGTCGAAAGGAATTTCCGAGTCTACAGCCTCTAGATGGCTACAGGAACGAGAGCAGCTAGGTCCTCCTGCATATAGGCGTACTCGTAAGAGGTCGGATTTCCTTGACCGACGTGAAGTTCTTTCGGAATCAACTTACAAAATGCTTGTATCGCCAACCCGAAATCCCGTCCGTGATCAACAATATGAAGCACAAATCGAATTTCATCAACTAGGCATTAAAAAGCGCACACTTCAAAAAGAGCTTAGGAGGCATACCAATAGAGGTCAACGCTGCAAGCAAGCCTATGTACGAAAGAAAATTTTAAAGACAAATCTTCAAAAACGTACGAAATATGGTCAGCAACATCAATATAAAACTATTTATGATTTCTGGGAATGGGTTGTTTTTACGGATGAAGCTCATACTGACCCTTCTTCTACGTCTCAAGGCTATATACTATGAGAACAGGGAACACGTTACAATACAGAAAACATTCAACCACGTCCGGGAAAAATAGGGGTCAAGTTGCACGTTGCCGGCTAATGCAACTGGCATCCCAAGTGCAAGAAATTGGAGTTCTACAATGATGAAGACAGCTAGCCTAAAAGGCCTCCTAAGCCAAGGAAGTTGAAATACGAGCCTGAAAAGGAATTTTCGAGTCGGCTTTTAGAATGGGAAGCATCTTTACCACATGAGCAAGAAGCTAAGCCAAAGGGTAATGCTATGACCCAAAAATTCTACTGTGAGCGTCTTCTACCTGTATATATTAACGTTCTTCATGAAGTTCGAATGCGCGACCCTCAAAACTGGTTACTACAAGAGGACAATGACCCTAGCCATGGTATACGGACAGCTGGACTTGCACAACACCTTAAAAATGCCACTTGGATTAATAACCTTATTCACCTAGCCCAATCACCAGATTTAAACCCTATAGAAGCCTGCTGGAATATTTTAAAGCAGACGATCAGGCGGTGCATATGGAGGACGATAGAGGAGTTAAAGGAAATATTGCAGGACGAATGGAGCAAAATCACAATGCAAGAGGTTCGCGCATGCATTGCAGATATGTCTAGAAGGTGTCAATTATTAGTAGAAACAGGCGGAAAACCTATCAAATGCGCTATGTGGTGATAGATAGCGAAATTGTAGTCTTATAAGAGGTATTTTAAGCAGTCGGACAATTTCCGCGTGTCCCATGAATTAGCGCGCACACTAGTGGGAAGCTTATCTAAGCAAGCGGTAGGATCACAAGTCGTGACCGCCCCGAACACGATCCCTCTTTTGAACCGTACTCCATACAACTATAACAAAATGAAGTAAACCTCAGGAAACTGAGATACGTATTCTCCATATGCTCGAGAATACAACCTGCAGATTTTGAGTACTCTTTTAGCATAGCGTTTCTTATCCCCCTGTAAATGGTCCATTTACCTAAAATCCACAACTCAGTACGACCTCCAATACGGGTTCCATATATTTGCGACAATTACCGACCTTACCTCAACTCTAAACTCGAGTTTGAGCATTTCGGATACAGCAACGACCGCCTCAAAGAGGGTGACCTTGGTCAACAGTCCATCGACCAAGCTGCGTCGTTTCTTCAAGCATGGCTCTTCTTCAGGCTCCTCGTGGAAATTTCAGATATCTGTGGAGTAGCACTCGTACTGGAAGACTTTGTCCGACGCGCTCCGGATGGCTCCTCCGTCATCACCACCGAGCAGTTAACCAGATATATCTTGTATTGGCTTGCTGCAGAAAACGATCTACTGAATGATGTTCTTATAGAACACATAAAAAGGGCAAATGCTTGCTTAAGCCTTGCGCAAGAGATTGTCAAAAACTTGAGCTCGTCGCTGTTCGAGGCAGGAACATCTTACTGCATTCATTCACCTTCTGCCGCCATCCATCTATCGCTTGCAGTCATCGGTGATACCTTGAGCTACGCACGTTCACGTATCTTTCATGCGGGTGAAGGGTATCTATTTGCCCCAATAAAATGGGCAGTTCCACCTTTGGGCCAAGAGTTATTACTGAAAGCTGGTTGGTGTCTTGGAGAATTCGCCAATCTCTATCAACAATGCAACGCTACAGTTCTTTACTATCTCAGCGGCCTTGATACAGGAAGATTAGAAAAGGACCATTCACACTGTGGAAAGGAGGTTGGATGGCTTGCAAACCAGTTGAATGAGACTTACTTGACTAGGCACACCGAGAGCTGCGCTGGATGCAAAGACGTCTCTCCTCCAATGCAGCGTATATCCGCAATTCTACACGAAAACGGTATTCCTTTGATAAGCGCTAGCAACACCGCTGGCAGTGATGAAACGCACATAGAGATCAGCGAGTTTGCGCCAGGTGCGCTGCCGGACGTGCCTCTCTGCGTTGCGATCTCACACGTGTGGTCGGATGGGCTCGAGAATCCCAGACAGAACACCCTGCCCACATGTCAGATAGTGCGCATCCAGAAGTTGGTCCAAGCGTTGTATAGGCCGGCGGCTTGACCGATACTTTTCTGGATAGATATCTTGTGCGTGCCTCTACAGAAGGAAATACGGCAGCTGGCAATCACAAGTATGGCGAAGACATACGTGCACTCTGATAGGGCTTTTGTGCTTGATGGCTCACTTCAACAAGTCAGTATCCAAGTCTCCCTTGAAGAACGTCTTGTGCGGGTCAAGCACTCGGTATGGAACACTCGGTTATGGACCTTACAAGAAGGAATGATGGCTCCAGATTGTTACTTACAATTTCAAGAGGCTGCTTTGCCGATCGGCCAGCTCGGGGACCACCCGCATAATATTAGACCTGCAGCAAATGCTTTGGGGGCACATGATCCAGCAAAACTCCCCGGCTGCGAATACGGCGTGAAACTAGTCCGCGCACTTGCCATCAATGATCATGATTTAGATACGAGCTGGATCCGATACTACGCCAACCTGCCGCTTCAGGAAGATCCCGAAGAAGAAGAGCTCCGTTTGCTAGCTATTCAGAAAATCGATTATCTTAGGGACTAAAATACACCAACTCACTGGGCGCCCCTACTTACCCAGTCAGATCCAGATATTACCTTTACTCAACTAGGTCGCCGACTCCGATTAGCCCTCTATGCAAACATACTAGACCCAATCCTGGTGCGTGGGCTTCTCGGGGTATCGAGCTCTCGTAGGTTGACCTATCAACTTGCCCTAGATAGAGAGAGACTTGTTAGTTTCCGGTCGTCGCATGGCTATGCCAGCAGATACGACGCCTCACGTTTTTTTTAGAGATGTTGTAAAAGCACTTTCTGGACGCTCAACAAGCTAGGAGATGAAACTATTTGCGCAGGTGCACGACTGGGCATCGACGTCCTGCCCATGCTGAAAATCTCATCGGAGGATAAAACCCTGACAGGCTAGGTCGCGCAGAAGCGCATGCAGCAGGCCTTGCTCTCGCAAATAGACTTATTTCCCCCAACGACGATCTCCCGGAATATCCCTCACCTAGACAAGAGTGGCTGGCGCTGGGCTCCTCGATCTTTCATGTACCATAACCTTTACGTCGGCCATACCGTCATTACTTGCGAGCGAAACGTAGGGGGGGAGGCCTCGTTACTTATTCCGGTATCCTTCTAAGCCTTGATCAAGAAAAGCGAATCCCTTCCACCGAAACTTCCGAGATTGAAACTCTTTCAATCACTTATAATTCAGCCTCTATCTCCGAATATCCACATCCCAGATCATTTCGTAGATCTTGGCAGTGCATACAGATCGCCAAACAACCGCTGTCATCGGCTATAGCCAGGAACTGGCGTGGGTATTTTGATAGCGAACGAGGATATAGTTTAGCCCTAGTTGTTCAAAGAGAGGACTACGAGGGAATTCTTGTTTCTATCCTTCGAGAGGAGAACGAAATAGTGTTCACAGAATTTCTAACTCATGTAAAGCGTTCAGGACCCAACTCTGAAGGATGGAGAGTCAATCCAATGCACCGGCCAATGGGTTGAAGAACAAATGTGGTGCATCGGATGATCCCAAAATATACTGCAAGAACAATCGAGCAGACTGAAAAGATGAAATATGGAATGATAGTCCAAACCATGTGGGGACTTCATACTCATAGCATTGGAATACAGCCATGAGCGCAAGTCACTGCATATATCACGAGAATGCCTCAATGACGCGGTAATACCTGCACAAAGCGTTGCCGACACCGTGAGAGTGGCTTCTGGTGCTACAGCACCATGCGGAAAGTTTGTGTACAGCACAGCTACTCGACCAAATAGCTACGACAGCGCAACCTAATGTAGAAATAGCGTAAAACTGCCAGCTATATTAACTGACACTTGCCCAGCGAAAAATATTCCCAATTATACAGAAGATTAATCATGAAATCTAATATCGTCCTGTGGAGTGTATGGAGCAAAGAGCTAGAAAGAAGCGAATTTTGCATTGAAGTCACCATGCATTCAACCCAAACACCCATACCGCAACAATAAAAACAATCAAAATAGATTGGATGGTGAGACAATAGCTAAAAACCTTTCATACTAAGCCAGATCACATAGTAGTAGCTGTAAAAGGTGTGCGTTAGTGCAAAAATGCCAGCTTATCAGTGTACACAAACTTTCCGCATCCCACTGTAACTTACCGATGTTTTAAGATGCTCTAAACATCATACCGGCTTGCGCGTTACCATATGGGTGTTCATATCAATCCAGAAAGCTTTTGTGGGACATGCCAGTAATACCTTGAAAAATGGGGGGTATCCGAGTAAGACTTTAAGAATCGTATGGTATCTACACATTTCCTTTTTATTATTCGTTGTTAACCAGAGCCCAGAGTAGCTGGGCGAGTTCGGCGGGCGAATCGCCTAAGCCCAAACAGGCAATCCTTGGCGTTGTCGACATTACTGTAAGGTTGACAACAGTCGATATTGCTTGTTTAGGTTTAACGCGCTTTCATGGATGAAATTTATTTTTTTGGCCAGAATATTGATTTTCCCCACCAAATTAGGCGAGCGAGGCACAAATTTAGCACTTCCGAAGGCACTTATTTGAGCCTACACGCACTCCCTTTGAGCAAAGAAAGGTGTAGCGCTATGGTAAAGACGGCCTACTGCTTGCGCATACATAGAGCCATTTTTTTGTGCAGATCTGATTGCTGAGTGGCTGGATACGTAGTTGTTTGTTGTCGGAAATCTGACCTTTTAGTTGCCTTTTCAGCTGATTTCCTCAAAAATCAACGGGATTAGTTTGTTTTCTGGCATATTTTCCCCTCGCGGCCCAACACACAACTCCCCAATCTGGCTAAAAATTAGCTTCAAATATAGGCATCGCTGTTGCGAGTTATAGAGCAAAGTCTGAGTTTGGACTCCCACAGCGTTGCAGGCAGAGGCAGAATAACTGTCGCCGAAACGCTCAAATTCGGCCTCGCCTACTAATTTTGGTGAGGAAAATAAATTTGTGTCATTAGGCTACTTGTGTCTTTACGCCACTAATTTGAAAAAACATAGAAATTATTCCTGGGTCTTTCCAGCCCTTCACCTTATGTTTCGTAAATGTTTTACATATAAATCAAAGCTCACAAACACTTTCGCCTGCTTTCCCAGAAGGCCGGATTTGACTAAAGGGTACCATAGTGTCGTATGCAGCCTTTTTTCCGGATCTTTGAGCCAAGATAACATCCTCAAGCCATGCACGGAATCTGCTATATACTCTCAATTGAGCATCTTCTGTCCGGAAAGGCCGAGTCTGGTAATGGTTTTTGAAGTCTAATCATCCATTACGTGGAAAAGGCATACGGCTTCGTGCCAGTTCCGAGTGCGAGGGTGGTCGATGTGGCACCAACCCCAAATAGGCTATTTCGGAAGTGGCCGATTTTACCATAAAATCGACATTGATGCGATTGCCTATATAGGTTTAGAAACGACTGAATAACTCGTCCATGAGTCTCAGAAAATCTGCATTTGATGAGTTGGATTGCTGAAACATTTGCTGTGTTGTCTGCATGTATGGGCGCATACGATCACACTCGGAAACCGTTGAAGCCATGTGGCACCTTTGTTAGGACTGATAGTAAAGTTTCTCGCTAAATTTAATAGAATTGGGTGAGGGTTCAACTAAAGCTAGGCGCTTAATGCCTATTAGGTGGGTGTCGTGTAGCCGGCAGACTATCTCCACAACAATGAGAAGTGCTATCACACTAATCAACGACTGTGAAGCAGAACATACTCTTTTGGTTTATGAGAGGGGATACCTAATGAGAGCTACACTGAAAAGTAATCGGTAATGCATTAAGAACTGAAAAATTTAAGATTCACACAATGGTAAGACAAAGCGGGAATTGTGGTATTTCAATAAACGAATTATGGTATCCGAGTAATTTGGGTTAAAAATCATCGTATTCTGGTAAATAAGCCAAGATAGAAGGAACATCGAGGAGTGGCTGTGAACTTAGAACGACGGCTCTCCCTTAGGGACGTCAACGCCACTTCAAATAGCCCCTAAATCTGGTAACTAGGGAACAGGCACGAAGGAAATCCCGCAGTTTCGGCCTTTTTACAGCAAACCCGCCTAGAGGTCAATTCATTAAAATTTCACACCCCCAAATCTCTGTCCCTTCAGCTCCTCGGCAAATTTAATCGTCTTCCTAAATGTCGCCACCCCACTTCTACACGCTCTGCATTCCGTATGCCTCGCTAACTTACTCAAAGTCGAGAAATATTTCTCTTTCTTCTGCTTCGGCGGACCACCGACTACATTCAAAACCGAGGGCGTCAGAGGGCAATGGAAGATCTTTGGCGCGTGCACGGCGGATGACATGTGCATCTGGAGGGCTTTTGGGCTATGAGTTGTCTTTGGACAGAGGGGGCAGCGGAGGTTGCGGGGTGTGGCGGGGGAAGGCGGGGTTAGGTTCAGGTCGGATGGGGGTAGCTCCGGAGGGGTGAGGGTGCCGCTTATGGTGGACCAGTCGTCGTCGGTCCTGGTAGTGCTAGGTGTTAATGCGGCATCGTTGATGCAAGACGAGCCACTGCCGGCTTGGCTAGGGGTGGGCGTTAATGAGATGCCGCCGACGCCTGACCACTCGCTAATGTTGTCGCTGTTCGATCGGGAGAGGTGCCGTGACTCTGTTCGGGAGCGAACTATTACTGCAAGAATTCGGAAGAAGGGAAGTGGTGTCAGCGCCTGTGGCAAAAGCCTCGCTGGCGCAGATATCCGTAAGTGGTTCCCGCATCAAAGCACTAGCCGCGTCAGCACTCGTAGTGTAACGGTTCCAGCCGTGGGTGATGGCAAACTTGGTCATCTTTTTCCTCGGCATCCCCAAGCGACAACGGCCACTTTCCAGGTGGTTTAGAAGAGCGGAAGGAGTAGCAAATTTCTTGGTGCATTTCTCGTCAACTGGGCAGGGGGTGTTTCGCGGACGTTTAGGTTTCTTTCGAGACTTTTTAAGCTTTTGCAAGAGTTGGTAGGTGGTTTGATGCGAGGAACACCGGCACGAGGAGGTTCATAAGCCTTGTGTGTTGTGAAATGCTTGTTTATGGCGTGGTGGAATCGAAATACTCTGTCCCAGTTGCAACGGTGATAATCTAGGTGTATCCGAGGGGGGTATTCTTGATTGCAGTCACAGCACTGATACTGCGTTCTATGCTAGATTTCCCGCACATGACCCACGTGCTTAGCAGCCATCACGAAGTGAAGGTCGCACTCGCGGCAGAAGCAGGACCGGTTGACCTCTGATGGCTCTGAAGGGCGTCTCCTACGAGATATTTTTCGCTACATTGATGGCATTGTGAATGGTGAGTTCTCTTGTGACGTTTACGTTGTGATGAGGTGGCGAAAGAAAGGGGACATATCGGGCAACGATACCGGGGATCGGTTGCATTGACAGACATGTCGATTCCTGCGATCGCTAAGATGTGGAAGTAGGGAAATTCCTGGATAGGGGTTCGTATATGAGAAGATGTAGGTTAACTAATTTTTGGGTGGGCCACGAGACAAGAGACGTTAGTAGATTGGAATCATTCGATACATTTCACAAAAGAATGGGTGATGGATCAAGGAAAGAAGGTTTGTGGTTCTCTTGTGCAGATCTACGTACACGCGCGGATGGCAAAGGTAACGTCGTCTTTCAAGTGACTCGTTAGCTCCGTCGTTAAGTTATCCTATCTGACACATGGACCCAATCAAAAGAAGAACCAGCCAACAACAACGCGTCTCTTCCCTCCTCTGGCCAGCCAACTTCACATCCCATAGCATCTCCATCAACCCTTCCGCAGACCTCTCGCTAAGGCATTCCACTAACAATTCTGACTATACACGCACTGGCAAACGCTAAACACCAACGCGGTCAGCATACCCAACTTCCCTTGCCTTTGCCAACTGCCAAGGGCACATACAGCCAAAGAAACCCCCCACAGTGTCCCCCGGTCGGATAGAGCACCTTGCCGCTCGGACACTGAATCGAAACAAACTGTACTCTAGATTAGCCCACTTCCCAACTATCTCACTTTCCTGAGTTTGTGGTCGGGGGCAATCACATTGACACACTGCCAGCACGATGTTGTTAGCTTTGTCTTTAGTTTTCCACTGGCGGAAGGTAGGGGGGAACGAACATGGAATTTGCATTGGTTGTCGTCGCCGGGGCAGCCCCAACCGCGGCGGGCGAGGGAGTTGTGGCTGGTGTCGCCAGTGGTGGGGGCGGCGGAGATGAGCGGGGTCGCGGCAAGGAGGAGGAGGGAAAGGGATGGGAGCTTCATGGCTTTGCCTGTAGGTTAAGTTACAGGATGAACGTTTTGTGGCCGGGTTAACTGTGAGAGAGCGAGGCAGTTCTGGTGCTAGCTTTGAGAATTCTGCAACAGAGGACAAACGGCCGAAGAGCAATCAGGGTCCATCGCACCTTTTATAGGCGGAAAACCCCTCTCCGCATGGAGGGTCCCAAACCGAGAGGTTGAAGCAGTGGGTCCTGCATCGCTCCTTCGTTCTTTCGCCTCGCCGTATTCCCCTGCTTTTCCACGCTGTCAGCCATGGGTATCTGAAGTCCAGGGAATTACTTGGGGATAGACCAACCGATTGCCATGAGGGCCTCTCCAAATTATTTGATTCGCAATGTGCCTGGATCTCTCGTGCGGAGGTGACTGGCGAAACCACAGAGCCCTGGGCCTGCGTGATGCAGGGTGAACCGGACCGGGTAACACCCCCGAGTGAAATATCTCGTTTTTGCTGCACGCGAGGGACAGGAACAGGGCCACAACGCCATCTTGGCGTAGCGTCCGGGGATAGTTTCGTCTGCGTTTATTCGGCCATTGCGTGGGGCGTATGACATGCACGACGGCCAGGACGGGAGACAGACATTGCACTTGTCTGCCTCTTACTGCATGCATTCGGTTCTATTGGCGAGGGACGAGAACAACAACTTATCTATATGCTAGGTGGAACACAAGTCCTTGTCCCTCACGAAAACCCTCCCGCAGGCACTCCTCTGAGATACTACATAGACAGGTCAGGTCTTGGCGGCTGCGGGAAGAAGCATCCTCGCACTATTTCCTCCTCTTGCGGCGTGGATCTAATGTTCCATGCAGTCGCTGGAGCGAACGACGGGGTATTGATTGATTCCCCCGCATTTTACGCCAATGTTTCTTAGTCGCTATGGACCTGACAGCTGTCTGGCCGCCCCCTTCATCTCCCTCCAGGCGACTCTACCGCACTGCCTCCTGCTCAATCCTTTAATAATCCCTCCTTGCCGGTTAACCTCCAAGTTTGCTTCTGTGCGGCTCATGCCACCTATCCCCTTCAAACACCTGACCTTCGCCTAGATACCCCTGTAGTCCTCTGTATATCCTGGCATTGCCTGCGCCTTGCGCTTCGTAATTGGTGTAGATTTGCTCGACCGGGATATCCAAAGCCATCGAATCACCGACTGTCAGGCGAGGCCTTAGCAGCGCCCGTGTCTAAATGAGACGCTATTTTAATGATGGGTTAGTCGGGCAACTTAAAGCGAATTCTTCCGAGCAGGAAGGACCGGATAAAACAACTAGAGGGAGTCATCTAATAGCAATAAGCCGAAGCTGTTTGGATCTCTCATCTTACGAGGACACGGACGACAAGGGTCGTGGGTACTAACCACCACACCAGTACAGGTATGAGGTCTCTTTGTTCTAGATGGCTAAGGATGCCCCTCAAACTCTTTCTGGACAGTTGTGGACGAAATTCTGGCCCGGTGAACCCGGAGCGTGCCTGAGCAAATGAACAGAGAGGGTATTTTGGAAATGCGCTTCGGCAGATCACTTGGTGGCAACTTGGTTTGCGGTGTTGTTGCTCTCGTGGTGAGCTTTAAAAGCTCGCTCACTCCCGATTCTGTTCTTAGACCTCAAGGAATCAAGAACATTGCCGCGCAGCAGATAATATATCACTAATAGGCAGATAAGCCCTAGGCAGACTCCTGAACCAATCGGCCTCCTGCTACTTTGACCGCTGCAGTCAGGGCCGCCTTGTCCTCCAGGGCTCGATCCGACTTGGGCGTATGTAAATGGAGCTCAGAATCTTGTCCCCAAACTTCATCCAACTATTTATATGCTTCAGGCTAGAGGTGAGGATTATCAGACACATAGTTGTTAGAGCAGTACATGAAGGTGCAAGACTGAATTAACAGAGACGTTTCTCACAAGCTGGTCGACGCGTCGAATTTAAGCTGGGAACTTTCCGTCATGACTTCGAGATTTGAGGAAGCAGCATCTATTTTAGCCTAACCCCTCAACTCCGTCGCTAGTCCTCTTATACCCCTCTTCTCCTCTTCATTCAGGACGATCCCAAACCATTTCTCCAATGCCTTTACCCTCTGCTCTTCACTCTCTAGCCTCTCCACCACTGCCGTCACCCCTCGAATCCTCTTCTTCACCTCATTCCCGAATAAGATCAAGACCCCTTCCACGTCATCGCTGTCGGTTAGAAGCGTAGTCATGCACAATACCGCATGTAAAAAAAAACTCTGCCGCAACGTCATCGTACTCAAATTCATGACCTCGTAGTCCTCGGGGAAGAATTCGATCTCCGTGAACGAATACGCTTCCACCCACGCCGTATCATCATTCGCGCGGTGCGAAAAGATCCAGACGCGCTGCGAGGGGTCGCTGTGTTGCGGGAGGTTCTTATACTCAAGACGTAGCGACTGTGGGCCAATTCCGCTGCAGACGTAGCCATCCCGGAGGAGGAGAGGCCGGATGGGCCCGTCGGCACCGAAGCCTACATCGACGAGGTATCGCTGGTGATCGATGGTGACAATGTTGATCATGTGGCTCCTACGACGAAAGGAAAAGGCTCGACAGTGCCACTTTGCCAGTTCTTGGCAGTAACAGTGACTTACCAGCCCGAGTACCCTCCGCCCGGCCGGCCTACTGTCGCGGCACTAACTCGGCCTCCAGCAGGGAATAAGGTGAATCCGACACTCCGCATTATAGCCCCAAAAAACGCATTTGTTTCCATGCAGTACCCGCCCATCCCCCGGAGCACGATTTTCCTGTAGAGATCCTGCAAGTCGAGGGACAGGCGGTGGTCTCGAGAGTAGTGGAGCGAAAGGTTCTCGAAGGGTACTTTGGCCTGGTGGTGTTTTTGGAGTTTTGTGAGGTAGTCGAGCGACCGCTCCCCCTGATCGCCATCGGGGAAGGATATATGGGCAAGATATTTGGTGAGTTGCTCACGTGAAAGCATTTGACTGAGGTGGGATTGAAAATAATGGTCTTTCAAGATCTTAGGTACTCGATCGATGTGTGCGGAGTAGCGAGGCGCGACAGCAGTCTCAGTAAAAGCAGCGTCTTATACACTATACGGAGTATTCCGTGCGTGCGGTCAACCACAGCGCTTGGCCTACTACGACATGCTGAGCTACAGTGGGGGGCGGAAAGCTTGAATATAGCAAGAAAATCAGACCTTTGCGCCCCACCTCACAACGTTTTATAACTACCGTAGCGCAATTTGATATGACATCAGATAATTTATTTTAAACATTTTTATTGCCCGTGTGTGAGGATCCAGGTCGAAAGCACAGAGCTTAGTCGACGCAAATCGCTTCTCGCTTGCAGAGAGCATCTGCTTTTTAATGAAATAGTACTGTATTTCACTACAATTTTTCCCCAAAGTTAGGCATATATTATGGCCAGCCAATATGCGTGCGCAGCCTAGCTATAAGTTATGGGCATTTTCTGCCTTAGATTGGTGGTTCTAGTGGCGCTGTTGAGTAGTTTGTTGGGGTATGTTCAAACTTTCCGCCTGGGGGTGTATCTAGAGCCATCTAGATAAGCGAATGCTTAAAAACCTAAGTACTCCGTAGTATGGTGTACTTCGTGAACCCCAGCGGGAAATCTTGGCGCTTCAAGAGTACGGAAATGTGCAAACACCTCACCTACGGCTCACCCATACAACGCCAACAAGCATGTGGGGAGAACTATAAAGGATCTAGATAGATTCCTCAGCTTCTACGCGAAGTAGATACAAAAGGCCGGTTTGATCCTATCACTTAACCCGGCTTACCTAGTCCAAACCAGATGGATTTTGTTGGAGTTGTTGGGGTGGCAATCCCTCGCCACCTCAGCCCCTGAGTCATAGTGGCGATGTGGTGGCGAACCCACTCAACATAGTGGCGAGGCCACACAACCAGAATTGCCACATGTAGTATATAGAGGCCAGCGATGGCCATAGCCTAGAATATACATTAAGCGTCTCCTAGCGATCCTTTTTACAACAGATTTATCTACAAGCATTACAATTTCTCATACCAAAACCGCCACTGTGGTGTCTAAGTCAATCTGGGAGGGGTGGTACAGAAGAGAAAATACATGAGCGATATTTTAGGACTTGCTGCAACTGAGGGAAACCACACACAACTTAACCAGACCGTTTCTATGCTTACTTTCAATGCCTTCGTCATTAAGGCCAGCCGGTTCACCATTGACGATTTGGACTTCGAATTAGTCTCAAGGGTGGATTACATTTAGCATACCAATCCATTCTCATGGCCTCGAAAGGAACCCTCACGTACTCCATGCTAAAGGACAGCAATGCGGAATTCTTTGCGAGCACCACTCCTCGATATGACCTCCGAGTCATCAAGGGCATGAGGAGGCTGCGATAACCTAATACGAGTTCGCTCTGCTTTCGACATTTCGTGAGAATTATATTTCTAGTTACGCCACATGCGACGGTGTAACCGCGGTTGTTTTACTAGTTGAGTGGAAAGCAGGCTATACACAACGTGGCTATTGCTGTCATAGACCGAAGCGCTTGGCAAGGCTTCGCCGGAGCAGGAGTTGGTTAGACTTGCTTAACTATCAAAATTTGACTTAGTCCCTGGATAGTTCCCCACCGAAACAACACAGTTTTTGATTTTAGCAATAGGGATGGCACGTGCCATTTCCTGGTTTATCACAGATCCGGTGTACCAGGGGGAGTCTTGCGGGGATCCTGAGCATGACCGGAGGGGTGGGGTCGAGGAATAGAAGGCACCTAATTTGTGGGACAGCTACTACGACTGTTTCCAGGACACTGACAACCAGGCGATCGATCCGTGTGGAAGCCGTCAGTAGAAAAGATATGCCGGTGCCCTCTAGGCAGCGAACGTTGACGCTAGCTCTGCAAGCCCCCCGATGAGAAACCCTGGCTAGATTACTTCGGCCAGGAGGTCAGGTTAGCGGATAATTGCTGCACCGCCAAGGGTGGCTACAAATGAGATTGCGAGATTTACAGGAAGGGAGTGTGTGACTGCGACTATGGGGGTAGCTTTATGGCGCTTGATTATTTCCAAACCGACGGCGTTAGCTAGAGCTACAGCGTGTACGACCGTCAGACGGCACGTAGGGAGTAGGGAAAGGTCATCTTTGGGGTCTTGGTCTTGTGGTGTATTTTTGCACCGAAGGGAAAAGGCATAAAGAGGCCTGCGTGAGGCTGGCTTCACTGGTTGGGTTAGCATCGCCATCAGAGCCGTTGATGAATAGTCTTTGTGAAAGCTACCACCACACCTGTGGCTGCCATTGCGATCATTGCTATCATTGCTAGTTATGGCGTCCATAGCTCTCACAGCTTTGGCGATCGTAGCTAACCTCGCTTGGACCATGGTCTCTTCCATACCTAATCAAGAGATTGGGGCTTGCCGACGGCCCTATTCTGGATAATCAAATAGCGTTGTAGATTGGTTAAACAATTAGCCTCTCCATTCCCTTCTGAGGGAGAGGCGCCTTCCATCACCCGCAGATTCTCTCATCACCGTTGTCTCTGCGACAGTTCTGGATGAGCTCATACAGGTGGCAAACTTGAATTGTGGCTGCCAACGATGTGGTTTTGTCACACCAGTCCGTGATAGTGACCAAGGTGTAGAGTATCGCTTAGGTGGTGTAGAGAGAGAGAGGGGGGGGCTTTCCGCGTAGGTACGTATGGATGGGCGCATGTAGGTATATATGTGTCTACGCACGAACTTCTTTTTGGCGGAAACGTGGGTTATGCATAATAATCCCATGGGTGGCGTGGTGAGCGTCGCGGACGTTGGTTGGTTGCTTCCGGCTTTGCTTTGATTCAGGATGATGTTACGGATTGAATCAAGGGGGGCGTTTCAGGCGACCTTCGGGGGCACATTCTACTTGTACTGAGCACACTGTATGTCTTTACCTATAATAGATACCACAAAAAATTTACTCATCTACCACAATTTTGACACTAGGATGCATCTACCATGTGACTAACAACCCGCCTGTATGTAAGCACTATTTGGAGTGTTGAATTCGACTGCCATGATGTGTCCTTGCTGTGGCTTCCACCTGGGCAGCCGAATTCGACTGTCCGGTGTTTTCCCTAACCCCAAATATGCACGACCATGCGGCGACGGCTTCAGAAATATGGGAGTCTGGATAGGGGCCCCCAAGGCAGAACAGAAGGATCAGAGGCAAAACAGGGGCGGGGGAGGACGGAAAACAACCTAGCCCAAATACACACACTGGCTTTCACAGATTCGCATCCTAGTTCTAGTATGTGAGGCGGCGGGGCCACTCGGGGAGTCGAATTTGACTGCCCGGGTATAAGCCGCCAGCAACCATACACTAGAAATCGAAACAAATTCACACTATAACCCTAAGGACCTGAAAGGAGGCCTTCAAATCCTTTTCTGCAGCGTTTTATTGTAGTCCAGCAGGCCTAATTTACGAGTTTGAGTGACCATCTTGCAGGATTGACGCGGACTCAAACACACAATCGCAAGTACGGTACTTATGTTCACAGGAAACAAGAATACCCGATCTGATAATTAGCTAAATTTCGTGCACACTGGGTGACGGTTGCAGAGGCTAGAAACTAAAGCGGTCACTACCGAGCGCGCCCACAGAAAATATGGCACACCGGTTAATTCGGTAGTCTCTTCATCTACATACCGACGCCCATCCACCCCACCTGTCAGCCCCGAGTCCTCCTCCATGTAGCCACCACCTCTCCAAGAGACATACATTCTACCTATTCACCCACTTGTAGATATTGATTATCCAGATCCCATGTTCAGCAAGAAAAAGTGGCCTGGTTTCAAAATGCATCTCATTTGGTTTTTCCATGCGTCACCCTTCGCTGGCGCTTGCGTTTTATCACATTTGCGTCAGCATTTGGTGGGTAGGCTTGTGCACACACCTTTTCTTGTGGGGAGCACACCCGTGAACTGGTGGCAGATGAAAGAGGCGTACAGATTCTGGGCCCACCAGAGAGTCAAGACCGCTAGGGGGGTTGTCTGGGTAAGCATGTGGCATTTGCCACTTCTGCTAGTTGGGGGTTTAGTCATGGACACAGAGTTTTGGGACAGGCTCTGGGACAATCAAGCAGTCGAAGCGATGGATTCTGATAATAACGGAGACGAGGAAATAGCGGCATCGATCTCACGAAAAGCAGTATGAAAGATCAGCGAGGAGGGTAGATCGAATACTATAGGAATTTTATCTACTTGTAATCCGGTCGCTAGACCCTCACCGCTACACCTTGCCCGATTCTATGGCTAAAATGCCCCAGTTCCCTAGATGTCAGCGTTGAAAAGCACTCATAAATATGGCAATGCCTAGCACGATCAGCGTGAAGTGTGGCTGGTATCTTTGCCGAAGTCCCTGCGGCCCCGGCCCAGACCCATGATAGAATACTCTGCCAAAACTACATCAGAACACACCAATCCGCCTTTAACTAGATAAACGAACGGGTGCTTTGAGCGAAGCTAAACTCTTGCCTCGAAGCAGTAAAGGTGCATCATTCTCCTGTGAGGCAGGTTGTTACGGCATGTACCTCAGGAACTGGCACTAGCCGGGTTTCTCACGACCTTGCTGCTCCACTATGTCTCTAACGCTTAGACGCGTCACAAGGAGACGTAGCATCGGGTTCGTCTCGCCTGTAGCGCGCTCTAGCTTCCCGATCTCGGCCTCTATCTCGGCCTCCATATCCGTCAAGTACCTCCAACAGGCTCTGAACGTGCCGGCCGCCCTCAGGTAGTCCACAACGTGCATTTTGGTCTTTTTAGATAGGGACTGCGAGCCGAGCGTCAGCGTGGCTGGCCGCTGGCGAAAGATACCAATGATATGGTCCTTGAACTGGGGATGGTGTTCCAGGCAATGGACGATGGGATACGAGAACTTGCCCTCATCCAAATCTTCGCAAAAGCCCTTCTGGTCTGAGTACACGCCCGAGCGCAGGTTCATGTAGTCATCTCGGATCTGGAAGAAGCGGCCGAAGAGGAACGTCAAGCGGTCGAAATCGAAGATTGAGATCCGCGTACTTTCAGCCTGCATCAGCCGCAGCAGCATACGGAACATGCCTCCTGTTTTGTTATCAGCCATATTGAGGTACTCGCCTACGGACGGGCACGCTAGGTTGTACTTCCAGTACAGGTCCCAGCTTTGGCCGAGATAGAGGTTTTCGAGGTCGTCGAGGAGAATGTCGACGGCTCTTGGATCAGACAGTTTCCTTGCTTCTTGCACTGCTTGCACGAACATGAAGTTTGCGCTGTTGATAGCTTGCGCGTGCCCGAAGATGGCATGAGTGGCGGCTTTGCCGCGGCGGAGGGGCGAGTTATCTTCAATGTCATCAAGGATCAAGGACGCGTTGTGAAGGAGGTTGACTATGCTTTTGATGATTTTGAACGACTTTTGAGGGACGTCGAGCCAGTAGTTCAATGCCTCCATCAGCGCCGATCGGACGCCTTTTGACGGCATGGAACTGATGTAACGAGCGGGTGCGGCGATGGCCGCCTCTGGAGGCTTATACCACTCGTTGGCTTCCCTGAAGCCAACTTCGCTGGACTGGAGACTACTGTTAGCACGGCCAGGACATGCAATGGTAATTACGTACCCGATTTGAACGATTCAGCCGCCCGAGTTGGCTCTGGGTTTCTTCAAGTGAGCACAGCAGCTTCGCTTTCTCCAGTTCTAGGCGTTGAACTTGCTTCTCGCCTTGCTCTACAGCATCAAGGAGCTGGTTCAGAGCATTCCTTAATCCGGGGGTGTGCTCCTTTGGAGAGCCTGGGCTGCCGAAGTTTAATGTTTGCCTCCACTTATCAGAGGCTGTTCCAGTTTGGCGGCTGATGCCGGAGTTCTGAGTTGACTCTACCGCTAATAGCTTCGTGTTAGGCGTGTCAGGCGCATCGCTGCTAGCGCTTCCGTAGTCAGATACCGAGGCATTAGAGGCACTGTTGCTTGTGCTTCCTTCATTGGCGTCTGTTACCGATTGAGTTGACGAGCTACTCTTAGAACTACCCGTCTTGGCAGCTTGTGCTCCAGTGGTACAATTGGCGTCCTCCTGAGTCTGGGCGATAGTGTGGACAGAATTATCGCGCCATGCGTGGTGACGGTCGCAGCTGCTGGCCCAGTAGTGGCTGCCGGAGGCAATGCATCCGGCTACTTCGATCCATTGCTTCATGTTGAGCGAAATGTTGGGACATTCGGCGTAAAATCCTGTCTTTCGTTTGATATAGTCTTGCTCGCACCTTACCATCATCTCGCGAACTTCACACTTGGCGTCCTCGGTTGACAGGGATTTGGTCCGTCTCACTACATCGACCACGTTCACCAGTCTGTGTCCGTAGACCTGCGACTCCTCGGCCTCTCGATCGAAGCTCCAGTAGTCGTTGGTCCACATGAGGACCTCCTCGATGGGCTCGAAGATGTGCTTGACGAGATTCTTCTCATGTTCTGATAGCCTGAATGCCATGCCGAACTCCACCATCGGCCAAAACGCCCTGTGGCCCAAAGGTCAGTGATGTTGCAAAAGGTCCAGTACTCAATATAGGGTTACCTCATCCCAAAGTTTTCCATTCGGTAGGCGTAGTATTCATCTAGCGAACTGATCTCGGACACATCTCGCTTGTCCACGACAGCAACCCATCCCTTCTGGTACATTTCTAGCATGTGCATGCCTAGCTCACGATCGAGGTTGATGGCCTCGAGAAGCAGCTGAGAGGCAAGTTTCTTCATCTTGGCTGCTTGAGATCTCGCAGCCGGCTTGTTATTTCCTCCAGTGTCAAGGGATGCTTCGAAGTCCTTGTGCGCAGCCATTGCTTTATCGACGTCCATGGCTTCGGACGCATCTAGAGGCCATTAAGATTCGAGCTTCTCAGGATCCTAGCGAAAATATTCACAACCCACCATCGTGCATCAGTCCCATATCCGTGAGATATGTCAGGACAGCCAACCGTTCAGGGAGCGCCTCTGGATGGGCAAAAGCACACAAATTGCCCAGCTTGCTGATGGAAGTCAGAGATTTCTCTGCCTGTCCATCTTGCAGATGCTGGCCCCAATCTTTAAGGAGCCGTCTGCTGGCAGCATCCGCGATGTCATTGCGCTTGTGAATACGGATGGGGAGGGTGGTGAAGGCGGGTGTCTTGCTGGACTCGACTGGGTCAATGAGACGGGAGTGCTCCCAAATATTCTTCATGATGAATCTCCGGGTTAGGTGGAGATTGGGCGAGTAGGGAACGAAGGGATACAGAGCTGCCCCTTCAACTCCTGAAGCCCTAAGAAACTCCTGTTAGATGGACGCCACAGATTCTCATACGTTAGTAGGTCCAAAGGAGATATTATATACTACGGATTCTGATACGTCGTTAGGCCCAAAGGAGGTATTATGTAGGGTTATCTACTAAACTACCCCGATTTTTAATCTATGTTACTCGGATACCACACTTCGTTTACTGAAATACCACGGTTTTGCTCCCACGGTACAACCGCGCCAGGAAGCCTAAGGTGGCAGGATCTAACTTAAAATACCTAGTAGGCTCACCAAGGCGCACGAGAAGGAGCAACTTGGAATCATGTTTCAATTCTAAGTCATATGGTTCATACATACCCGTGTAATCAGCACCAAGCTTATGCGTTACTATTAGACGCTCCTTGCTAAAGTTCAGCGGGATTGGGGCTCCGTTTAATTGTGCTTGGACAGGGGCCACACCTGGGGTAAGCCAAGCGAGAGAACTGAATGTCACAGAGGTTAAGGCGCAGGATCAGCGAGCATTCAACCAAGAATGCCTTGCATCTGTAGTTATGGCCTGGGATGAAGTGAGAACCAATTGGTAAATTTTATGTATAAAAGAGCAAATAGTCCCGATATTGGCGTGGTGCGGACACAGGATAAGAATCACGGTATTTCAGTAGACGAAGTGTGGTATCCGAGTAATTTAGATTAAAAATCAAGGCAGTTTAGTAAATAACCCTACTATGTACTACAGGTTCTGATTCGTCGGTAGGCCTAAAGGAGATATTATGTAGTGCAAACTCTCCTGCCGGTCCGCCGACGCCAATTATCCTTGCCATGATTGCACGAATGGGGAAAATAAGCCCGAGTAGCCTGACAGGCAGTTGCTGATAAGCTTTGAATGGTGCTTCCCGGAGGCCCCGGCTAGAAATCATCCAGCTGAACTCCGCCCTTCTAGTTTCGCCTTGCTGTGGGTCCCTCCATGCCGTGGCCTTGGTCGGGGAGATATTGCTATTCCTTCTGAAGTGGACCAGCACGAGTTCCAAAGTCAACTTTTCTACTACCTGCCTACAGTTTGTCTTTTGTCCTTTCCTCTTTCTTCGCAGGACAGCTCTCTGCGTTCCAAATTCAACATTGCCGAACTCACCGCCATCATGATCTCGACCACCGAGAGCTATGTGCTGTTTGCAGCTGGGCTGGTGTGCGATGACGGAACGCTCCAATTAAAGACTCTCAGTTGGATTCAAACTGACCTGTCGTAACACTAGGGCCTTGCTGTCTTGATATGTATGGGAGTTTACAACTACTTCTTCCACCCGCTGGCTGGAGTGCCGGGTCCTTTGAGTGGCGTCTTTTTCCCAGTAATAGCCCACGCTGCTTCATCTCCGGGACTAGCCGGCAATGAATATCCGCTAATATCTTCTACGCATTTAGTTCTGGACAATGTGGACGTTGTACCGCCGAAAACTCAATTCCGACCTGGCTGAGCTGCACGAGAAATTCGGTACGTCCGTCTCTTACTAGCAGAGTATCGCTCTCTAAGTAAACATTGCAGGCCCCGTTGTCCGTATTGGGCCCAATCAGTTGTCTTTCGCAACGGTCGAAGCGCAGCAGATCATCTACACGGCTCAGCCAGCACATACCGGAAAAGGGGAATACTTCAGCAAGAAAGATACCCTTCAGGAGATGTTCATGGACATGGCATTCAGTGCCCCGAATATTGGCACCATCAAGACAAGAGCGCTCCACAAGAGGTTCAGGAGACGAGTCCAACCGGCATTCACACTCAAATCCATATTCGAACAAGAGCCTCTTCTTCAAGTGCATCTGGGCCACATGTTTGAGAAGCTAGACAAGTACATGGTGGATGAAACTGAGATCAGCCTGACGGATTATCTCTCAAAGATGCTCTGGGACCTGATTGGAGATTTATCATTTGGCGAGCCTCTCATCAGAGAGAAACATGGTGGGATTGACTTCCCAATTTCTGCTTCAGAAAAGCTAACTTCACCGCAGACACATTTGAGCGGCTTCTCAATCTCTATGAAAGCTGGTTTCCCCTTCTAGAGGCTATCAACTATGCCCTGCCCCAGATAGAAAGCCTCGTGAAGCTCGCATTTAGCCTTACTCCTCCAATTACTGCCCGCGCAGTCTTACCTACGGCTGGACTAAGAGAGTATATTTTATTGGTAATATCAAGGAAGCTTTATGCGAAACTGATTCGATCGTGTTCGTAGTTGCATCGCTCGTCAAGACGGCCGGTCCGATTTCTTAACGAATATCATGGGCGACAAAGACAGAGACAAGTCTGAGCTGCACCTGACCTGCAATGAATTGCACAGCAATTCGACAATGCTAATGTAATTTTACACCTTTTTCTCAATATCAACTCTGTCTAACACTTCCCCCAGTGTAGCCGGCTACAAAACCAACGAAACGTCCATCTCGGGCCTCATGTATCGGCTCCTTTCCGAACCCCACCAATTCCGAAAACTCCAGCAGGAAATCCACGCCCACTTCAACAGCCTCGACGAAATCACAGGCGACCGCCTCCGCCGCCTCCCCTTCCTCAACGGCTGCGTCCAGGAATCCCTCCGCCTTACACCGGCCCTCGCCGGCAAATTCATGTCCCGCCGCTCCCCCGGCACGACCATCGAGGGCGTCTACGTCCCCCTCGGCACGCAGGTGTTCACAGAGACGTATACCATGCAGCGCAGTCCAAGTTACTGGCACGTTCCCGACGAGTTCAGGCCGGAAAGGTGGTACGAGCGCGGGGAGGGCAGCCCGTTTGCGGGGGATGTGCATGAGGCGTATAAGCCGTTCAGTTCAGGGGCTAGGACATGTCTGGGAAAGGAGATGGCATTACACACACTTAGGCTCACGGTGGCAAAATTGGCTTTCAAGTATGATATTGATATGGTAAATAAGGATACATTTCTGTGGGAGCGCGATACGGGGTCTGCGGCGTTGTACTCGAAGTACAAAATCATGGTGCGGGTGGCGGAGCATGAGGAGGCCAAGGATGGGACACAACTGGAGCAGCTAGAAACAGCAGCGGCAGCGGCTTAATGGATAGCTCTGTCACTGTGGCATTGTGGGTCCGGCGGGGCTATGGGGTGGGTACGGATATTGTCATATAACGCGAGAGTGAAGTTTACCTAAATTACCAAGCTCGCAGAGGGCCTAGGCAACACTCCCATTGTTTGTGAGGAAGCAACGTTTTCTTCGGCCCTCTTAAACGGTAGCAAATAATCTCGTTAGCTAGAGCTTATGCTACTGTCAGGCATAGAGTCGTCTCAATTTTCTTTATCCGCTTGAATAAACTAAGGGTTAATCACTGAAATACCACGGGTTCTAATCTTATTTACTGGAGTATCGCAAAATGTTTACCGAAATACCGCCATTCCTGCCTGACACTAGGTGACATATTTCTCGGCCCCCGCATGCTTTACTACATTCCCTTGAAGGCGAAATACTCACGTTGTATCAGCCAGTCACATGCCTTTCTGGTGGAAAGAAACTTAAGCTGCGCCTTTGCGACAAACTAACGATCCAACCGTGGTAAAACTTCATGTGATGAGTGTTACTGGGGTAGGGGTGTTAAACCGCAGCGCTTTCAGCTTTGTTTGTATCTTTTGTGGTCAGATCGAGGAAATTTCCACACAGAGCGCAGTTGGCCACGCCGCGTTCGCTAGCCATATCTACCGCCTGTCATCCAGGGATAGATGACAGAGCCGCTAAGCAACCAGTACAACTTGGTAAAGTGGTTGACTGGATACACACGAATAGAAATGTGCATATATCATTCTCCAGCAAGCGGATAATATTGTATCATTAATAATAATATGTGCTTAATTAAAGACTAATTCCTTACTTTTTGCCCTCCTATTTAATCTATCCTGGCCTCTCTAAATGAACTCCATTAAACCCCAAATTGCCGATCTCTCCCCACCAGCCGCACAAAGAATCTCCTCCGCTTCCCCGATCAGCACTGGAAATTTGTATCGAGGAATTGGCCGGAATGTCTTACTGTTAGCTACGACAAGCGCCAAAATTGTGGTATTTGGGTAAACCATGGTGGTGTTCCGTCGTACTCGTCAAGTGGGCTTCTTGGTCATACGCCAGCTTATTCATCAAGTAAATGGCGCGTTGGCTAATAAGTCAACTTGACGATTGAGTCGGCTGAACCGCAAAGCAACTTATCCATAAACCACGGCGCTTCCTTCACAATGGCTTGCGCAAGGCGCAGAACCTTCCAAATATATATGGTTTTCTGGACTAATTACTCCTCTTACGCAAGCAATGGCCTGCTGTTTTTTCGCGATCTAAATAGATGTGGTTTGTGGTTATTTTGAGCGTATTACCGAAAGTCTTCTCAGCAGTCTCAAGTTAACATATGAGACAACTGCCCAGCATTGGCAGTGCAGGTTTGGTGAGGAATCTTGGAGGTTAGCGGGTAAGTCAGCTCGACCGTCAAGCCGACTTATTGATAAACGCGCCGTTTACTTGAAGAATAAGTCGACTTATTGACCAAGAACTCTACCCGACGAGTTAGACGAAACAGTTCATCGTGGTTGTGATAACGCCATGGGTATCATCGAAGCATCAGGGTTCGCTACTCTTCTCAGAAGCTGAGGACGACATTGTAGGCTGAAGTAGGCAATTCCGAAGACTGAAGAATGGCCAGAATGGCTGGCAATAGTGCAAATGGGTGACCTAATAGCTGCTTCAACTACTTCCGTGGACGTCCTTTTCTTATATCGACCTAATACAGGACAACGAGGAGGGTAGGTAATGGGGAGCAACGATATTACCCACTGTGGGTCTATACAAGCTTTGTCGACAGGGAGTGTACTCGTCGGTAAGTGTTCGTCTCGCTGTAAAATCTCCTTGGCCTCGAAACTGGATCTGATATCCGCTTTTATAGATAGGACTTCCCCCAAAGCTGACGTGGCCATGAGCAAAATCCCACATAGAAATACGAGCGACCGGGATTGAGGTTTCATCTGCCTCGTATGGCGGACTAAAGTCTCTCCTGTCTTATTACAATATCACAGATCCTCACCCGTATACGGAAATTGGCAAGACCCTTCAATTGCCCACTTTTAAGACGTAGCTCAAATATTTTAGGAAAAATCAATGATCGGAGCTTGCAATGAGCTCTATTCAGAAATAAGAAAAACATCTCACTGCTGTAATAGGGTTCTATAGCGTGAAGGTGACCTAGTAAAATCATTGCACGAGTTCCATTGATCTTGCTGACATGCACTGACACCACAGGTGGACCACACTACAGGGGCGGGTGCGGGGGCTTGGATCCGGAACGCCACACCCGCCCTGTTTAAGCAGACTTTGTCGCTCGCTTGACCTGACCGTTCTCTCTTACTTCGCCCACACACGACACCAAGTGCGAGGGATCGTATGAGCAAAAAACTCTTCAGATCCTCGAAGGACGAAGCAAGTGACGATACCGAATAGGTTTTGCTTTGCTGCTATGGCTATCCTCGAAATATCCGGCAATTTGCGGGATCGATTTATCCAAGCTGCTGTTCTTCTTCATACACTTGATCCTGTAAGAGGCGAGCCTACGGGACACGGTATCGATGAGGATGCACTCGACATTTCATGTCCGAGAGAGCGCATGTTGAAGCGGAAGTTTCTCGACTCTTTTGCCCTGGTCTGCGCGACTCAAAGAGACGGTGACCGTGTCTCGGCGGCGTGCATGGAGGAAGGGGCGCCGGAAGGGACTGTCATTCGGATCGCGAGTAACTCAGGGTTCACCACAGATGTCTTAACCCAACTTCGGGCAATTGTGGATGCATTGAATGATATTGCGAGTCAAGGCATGCGGCCTCTATCAACGCAACGGAATATAAGTACATTGTGAGGCTGACAGCGGTTCAGTTGCCGATATCGGTGCCAGAGAAACAGATATTCTGTTCAGAATCATAAGACTAGACATCGTGAAAATTCGGAATTACATAAAAGACCTGCGCACCACGAAAGACATCTTTGACGACCCTATAGCGGCGCTTGAATCGCGTATCATACAATCCTTGAACTTAACCCCAGACGCTGATCTTCATAAGTTCCTGGATTGGTTCAGGCATATCTTCGAAATCAGAGATCTCCCTCTTTCTCCAGAGCCCGCGGCTTTGGTTCCCTTCGTGAGGTGGGCTCAGAGGGCCAGGAAATACTATATTGAATGCCTAAGAGACGCATTTTCCACTAAGACCGGGTTACTACCGAAGTGGATCTGTACAGTTTTCAAGATAGGACGATATGGTATTGCTTCGAGGGCCCTCGTACAACTTGCCTCTGAGTTTCCGGCCCTCTTCAACCCAATGATTGTGGAGACTGTCACAGCGCCCTCGAAGACGCATTTTGTCCCCTTGAGTGATGAGATGTGTCTTGGATCGGTCCTACGGAGGATATTTGGAATCTGTGGAGAGGAATACATTCCTCGTCTTATTAGTATTTGGGGCACTGCAGACGGCGATGGACATTTTCGGAGGGCTTGCACGTTGAGCCTTAGCGTGCATGCGGAAATGCAACTCATCAGCTTTTATGACCACAATCGGCAATCGAAACCCTCACTTCAGTTCATTGGAGTGAGCAAGAAATCTTGCTACCTCTGCCGTTTATTTCTCGCAAATCATCCCGAATCTCTGTAGGTCTCGTCCTGCCATCAGAAACTATACCCGTCATGGTTTCCCCCACCAGCAGTAGATCGTAGCGTCTACATCCGATACAAGGCCATCGTAACGGAGTTAAGTAAGGTGATGGAGGCAACGGCAAAGCAAGAACTCGAAAACCGCTTGGGCAGCATACGTAGACCCGTTCCAGCAGACTCCACGGCCGGTGTCTCTCTCTCTGGCTTGACAGAGCCAGGCGCAGCTCAGGCGGCAGCTCGGGAGACAATAGACTTGCGAGCTAGTAACACTGTGGGCAAGGACGTTGCGATGGAAGAAGACACTACTGCCGACGGACGGGCCCTTGAATCCGGAGTACACCTTCAGCAGATCGACACAGTCAAGATCACGGAACTTAGCCAGGAGGCTGAGCCGGGCGCCATCGACGAAATGAGGACGGTCGCAATAAACGACCATTTTGCGGACGAGAGAGAGTCAAGTCCTAGTTCTATGATGGTCATCCACTTCATGCGAGCCGACAACCCTCAAAGGCAAGACATTGTTTCCATAGGTGATATTTTCGACCATTTGAGCGGGCGCCCTTCGTGGACAAAACTAGTCGATATTCTGAAGGCTAAGGACGGCTTTGGGCTGGCTTTCGATGCGGGAAATGAGGTTTTGTGGATAAATAATCAGATTTGTGTCAGCAACGAACGACAATTTCTCGCATGTTTACAGTATCTGCGGAATTCAAACCTTTTGAATGCTGAAGCTTTCGTGTACGGAACAAGTGACGCATAGTTATTGTTCTATTTTATCACTTCAAATATCTTTTCCAAGTTCATTTCCTCCCTATGAGCTTTGCATCGTCACTGCTTGCTCTTCGACTCTTACAAGAACGGCTTTTACTAGAGGACCGCGGCTCATGACCTCTGCGTAATTATGTTGTTACCTTCCACGACTAGTTGTGCTGAGTGGCAGTAAATGGAGCTCTCGAGGCCCAAGCAGATTCCGAACGGGAAGAGCCATTCCGTGTCTTCGTTATCTTCTCCGTCTATTTGCCGGTGTTATCATTAGTTTCACCCTCTCCAGCTAACTGCGACCCCAAATTAGTAAGGTACCTTGTTGTAAGGTTTCCCTTAAAGCTTCATTACATAGATTGGTTATCTGCCACTGCTCTTAATACGCCTGGTATTCCGGTCGTGGCTGGTGCCGTAAAGTGTAGATATGTTAAGATATGTTAAGATATCAATAAGTTCAAGATAGAGGACGCACACAGGAAATGGGGCATGATTAGAAATAAGCGGCATTGCTTGCTAGGCATAGATCTACTAGTTTCATGAGCTAATATGCTCTAAAGAATAGCCAATGTGTATGGCATCAGGTACTGTTACAGAGAAAAGGACTATGTACCGGCTCTAGGAGGCGTTCATCCATATAACAGGCACTTTGGTTCCCAAAATTTTGCCCCAACACCCCCATGTAGATCGTATTACTCAACAGCATAAGCCTCATCCAAGCTGGTCCGGGTGATCTCCTAGGAAGGCTTTTCCAATATCGCCGTGGCCGTGATATTACAAACGTTAAAGATAAAAGTTAATACACAACAGTATTCCGGTAGAACTGATAATCGTCAAAAAGGGTACGGGTTCTTGGTTTGGTTTAGGCTGATGCTCTGCAGTATCTGACTTTCCCCGATGTCAGCTCTACCTCCCAACACTGCAGTATGGCGAAACCGCAGCATTAAGATTTGTGTTTTAACCCAAGCCACTATATCAATTCATTCGGATGAGTAAAGCTGTCAAAAACCCATTGCTCTTTGCTTGTTTCAAACTAAATATTTTCTCTTCCCCAATCGAATATAGTCGTAGTGCCTTCCGAGACAGGTGGAGGAACACAGACTCGCCAGTTCGGCGGCAGTCGATTAGGTCTACAATATTTACCCAGACTTTATTTAATGCCTTGTTGGACGTACACCAGTCAGCCCTCAGCGCCAGACACGACCGAATCCACACTGCACTCACCTTTCGACACTTAGTAATTGACTGGGCAACCAGGTCAATATGCACCCCGCTGCATAAACGTTGCCACCCACCAAGCCTTTCGGTCTTGTTGCTGTAGTGTGTCTCAAATTCTTCAGCAAAGCACTGACTCCGTTGTTTTGAGTATATTTTGCTCTCCTTCCAGCCCTAAGACTTTGCCAGTCGCTCAAACTCGTCCACAAGGCGAGCATTTGGATCAGGAACAAAACCCTTCTGGCGAAAATCATCGAAATAGTGATGTCTTGCGTTTGTGCTAGAGAGCGATAGAACACTAAAGTCAGGGAGAGGATGTTCTAACGTACTGGTCGGCATGGCTAAGGCGGGGTCGTTTGGGGCACAAAGTCGTTCCGCAGCGGATAGAAAATCTGGAAAGCTAGTATATGTATATCTAGGTAAAGGTTTGAGATAAATTTGAATGACACAGAAATTTGTTTGACTTGGGGAGCTTCTAGCCTAGAAAATCTACTGCTTACAGCTCTCTTTGTAGAAGGATCTCTCGACAGACCCTACCTTGAGCTGGAGGGCCAGCGGTTATTGCAAGAACACAGCGCGCAGCACAATAGCGAACTCTAACCAGCCAACTTCGAGGTATGGAATCCGCCAATAGAGCATATCTACTTAGATAGCTGCACTGCATGCCGGGAGGCTAACGAAGGCATTAGCATAGTCTCCCGCCACGTCGCTACCAATTGCATATGGTGCTGCGTGCCGCTCAATCTGGTAATCCGTTGTAACATTGTACAGTCCTATCACAAAGATTTAAATATTCGCTGACAGCTGAAAGCAATTTAGATACTTGGCACGGCTTTCTTGTTCCTGTTCCATCCTCGCATCCAGGCTGGACTGAATCTCGGTGCTACTGCAGCCAGATTGTAGTGGAACTGTGCGAATTGTGCGATGGTTGATGGGTAACTCCGCTCCGCTCGAGATTCGACGGCTGTAGCATGGTTCATATTAACACCATATGTCATAATAGCGAACTATAAGACAACGGTCGCCGGCCATCTCCGTTTCCATCCCCGTCTCCCACTAATTCTCAAATCTCCGAATTCAGTTCAAGCAAAAAAATCTCCTTTCTACCACGCTTCCCGGTAAAGAATGTGTTGCACGTCGTCCGACAAGTACGCCGTTCAGCAAGACGACTTGGCATACGCCGTACACCAAGCAGCAAAGAGGGTATTAGGAGGCTGCTTTAATGCAGGATAGGTCTATGGCATTTCCTGAGAGATCGCTGGGGGACTGCCCTCGAGCTAATTGATTCATGCTACAACTACAAAAATCTATCGAGATTTCCTGCAAAGTGTACTAGAAATGGCGTTGTGGAGGCGGTAGCTTATATATTGGGCTGGGTAATGAGGAGCGGCGTACGACATTCGTCAAAAGAATGTATGAAGTTGTATGGAACTTGGTAAACGGCGTACGCCAGACAAACAGCGTATGCCCTTGACAAGGGGCGTACGCCGTTGGCCAAGCGCGTACGCCATTCGCCAAGCTTGCCGAATGGCGTCTCTTGACGAGCGGCGCACAGAGTATACATGTGGCGCCACAAAGTTTTTCAACGCCACGATGTCTCAGGCTAGAAAAATTTTTAGTTCAATTTTAGCGATGAGCTCCTTATTCCGGTAGCAAGAGTCATCTAGAATGCGGAACTATACTCACATAACTCCTTACCGTGCTTGTACTGCAATACATTTGCAGAAAGCCAGCCTTCCTTACTCTAAAATCGCCACCAACATCGGCATTAGCAAATGGGCTGTATTCCGGACACTTCAACGCGCTCAAGAAAATTTAGAGGACCCTACAGCTACTAGACCTCGTTCCAGCCATCCTTCAAAGCTTTCTGAAGACGAAACTTTATTAGTTGATATTGCTGTTAATAATCACCAAATAAGCATTAGGGAAATTTGCCAGCAATCTAAGTACTGCGTTAACACTATCCGAAAAGCTCTTGATAAGCATAGCTATCATAAACGTGTAACACGTCGCAAACTCTACCTAAAGGAAGAACATAAGCAAAAACGACTTCTTTTTGCTAAATATATTAACATTAGAAATCAAAAGACTAGGAAAGAGTTATGTTTACTAATGGATGTAATATTGAATTGGGTTTAGATGAACAAGTATATTAGATTGGCATTAAGCTAATGAAGTCTTTAAAGAAGACTGTCTTAAATCAACACTTAAAAGTAGTTGAACCTCTATTGATATATGGTCATTCATTTTTAAAGATATGAAAAGGCCTTTAGTATTGATTGATAGGCATGTAAATGGAAAACAATGTGGAAAAAGTTTTATAGGGTGAAATTTTGGTAGTAGGAACTCAAATTTAGTACAATTTAGGTGCATGGATGTTTATGCATGATGGAGCACCTTGTCATCAGGCAGGAATTGCAAAAGGATTTTTTAAGAAAGAAGGGATTACTCTTTTAGATTGGCCGGCTTGCTCCCCAGATTTGAATCCTATTGAAAATATCTGGAATCGGCTTAAACGGGCAATCAACAATCGAGGCTCTATTCCAAAAAATTGAGAGGAACTTATTGAAGCCATTCGGGAGGAGTAGGAACATATCACGGCTGAGGATTTCAATAATATGATCGCTAGTATGCCCGAGCGAATGGAGGCATGCATTGCGGCTAGGGGAGGCCGCACGAGGTAGCAAAATTTTACTCTGTATATAGCATTGTTTCTACGACCTCTAGGCTTTATTTTGAATCTAAAGACGTTTCGATAGCTGTAGAATTGATCTCTCCGTCGCCATTTTCTCGTTCGCGAGTTTTTCGCGTTGCGAAACTTTATAACCCTACATGTACAACAAATGCTTTCCTAACAAAATGATTTATGTAAAGGTGGTTGTGCAAGGCCGAAAGAGAGGGAATAGAAAAATGAAGACTAGTAGTTGTGCGGAAGAGTCTGGAACGAGGATTCAGCGGGATAAATGGACATAAAGATATCTGTGGGTCTTCTGGCGATGCCTCTGCTTGGACACGCCTCAGTCTTAATAGAGAGGGTATCGCTCAGTTTGAACCAATTCAAGGCCGCTCTTGAGCTAATGGCGAGAAGAGGTCAAATCTCTTGGAAAACACTCGCGGGGCGCTCCATATACAGTCACGAGTAATAAGTTTTGACTACTTTCGATATTACACGGTTTTGCGCGTCATCCCCTCATCCTTCCTCCATAAGCAACCAAAATTCCACCACAATGTGCTACGTAGAGCACGATTCCTAAGGAGTTCTTTGACGACTTTGTATGGGAGTATAGAAGCTAGGATTAACGCTTTTATCAGGGTGGATGACTGGCACTCAAAATATTGATAGGTTTTGCTACAAGAAATTTTAGACGTTTGATAGCTCAAATTGTGCGCGAGATCAAAGCGGTAGTTGTATCCGGGCGGTTTGTTTATATCTTAGTGGTTGGTTTAGTTATGAGTTGATTAATACTTTGATTTATTGGGCGGGGCGCGGGTAAAAGGGAAGTGGTCAAAACTTTCCGCCTAGTACTGTAGCACGGTAGGCCGTCCGAAGACTACGGAGCGGAACCCTCGAAATACTTGCAAGAGTATTAAAGACTGCAAACAGGGTCTCATTCAGGACCTTCTCGAAAAAGAGCGCCTGTGCGGCTATCGGCATATCCAGCACTTGCTGGGCATGAGGCCAAACACCAAGGTGATTGCTAGGCTCTTTGAACTAGCCTGTCCTATCTTTACGTCAGTTCTCGTCCGGTGCTGACTACCTCCCTAGCTATCTATGTGAGGAGTCACTACAAATCTCGTCGGTGGCAGTCGCGATACTAGCGTCGTCTGCTTCTTCTAGAGCCTCAACAATAGCATGTTAGGAGAACGCCTCTCATTATTGGGGATAGCGCAAACCCCTCAAAGATATGCTAGCCGCGAGGCCGCACTTTTGCGATCAGGCAAAATTGGACGAGGGAGGGACGCCAAATACGAATCCACCTGGGAACGCAGGATAACCAGATGATTGTGTGCATGTGGGCTGTTCTCACCTGCGGAAAGGGCGCGTATTTTGTCCTTGTAACAAAGACGCATTTCCTCGGCATAATCAGCGCGCGCCTGGGCCTTTCTCATACATCCATGCTTTCTACCGTTTCCAGCGGCGGTAACATCTGAGGGCGGGGTAGATTTCGGGTGGCCGTACTGTGGCATTGATAGGTGGACATGCAGGTGGAAAGATAGTACATATGTCGCGTCGATGGAGGCAATGCGGCTACCTAGATTTGATTCGTATTCGAGTTGTTGAAAGGACCACATTGAAATTTCATTGACTCGGTTCCGCTGTTAGTGTGAAGACTTGGGGTTGGGATTGGCTCTTTGCCTTGCTGTTGGTGTATACAGTACAGGAAACTTGGCAGCTGCGCCGCGGACGTGCCGAGAACGCGCCGCAAACGGCAACCCTTCCAATAGCCCGCCCCTCTCCTTCGGGAATTGTGAGGCGTGCCTCAACTATAGATAAAGCAAGCGACAGAAATGCGAGATACCCTTAGAGACGAACTCAATTTAGAAGAGTAAAGTTTAGACTCCAAGAACAACTCTGCTCATTCCAAGGTCCTGCATCCTTATCTTCTCTGAGATCAATCTATTGCACACAGCTGTGGTAACAGGACAGATTTTCAGACATCACATTCTGGCGCTTACAAGCATGAACACAAGAAACGTATCTGGAAAGCCCAAGACTTCTACGGGACCAAGGTTTTCAGGTGTTCTCGAAGAGCTTTTCGGCGCTGGTAGAAAACTCCAGGGCCTTGAAAAGGAAATCAACAACCTCGATCAGCTTATCGATGAAAAAAGGCGATTGGAAGCTCAACTTGAGTCAAGGGCTGAAGAGTTAAGGGTGAAAGAGACAGAAATTGCGAAACTTCGCTCAGACAAGGATCGAGATATTGAAGCCAAGAACGAGGAGATTGCAAAGATATTTGCAAACAAGGAAACGCTGTTTAGAGAGTTCCAGGAGAGATATAAAGCTTGGGATACAGGGTCAACAAAGCGAGGAGAGCTTGAGGCCAAGATAAAAACTCTTGAGGGAGAGCTCAGCAAAGTCAAGCGCCAGGCTGACTCTCTCGAGGAGGACCTTATAATTTCACGACGTGAATCAGCCTCCCTCCAGAATACATTAGGAGATACGCAGAGTAAGGCGAAGAAAATAGAAAAGAAGTTGGGTTCGAAGGAGAGAGAGTTGGCAGGAACTGTGCGTGCCCTTGAACAATGTCACCTTGAACTGGACGAAGAAAGGAAAGAATTGGAATTGCAGCACCTAGACCTTCAATATTTGTTAGTAAATAACTATTTAATATGGCGGATGGAGTATTAACCGCTTGATAGGGCCCCCAAATTCAACGCCTTTACTAATAGGTGTCATGATCTTGCAAAGAGGTTCTTCCTCGCTGAACTCCCACAGGAGTTGATTCCGGTATAACGCTTTCAACCACTGCTGCCCGTATCTATGCTGATTAGAACTCAGGAAATTCGGAAACAGCTGCAGCAGTCTAGCTTCAACAAAGCCGTTTCTGGAAACATCCCTATATTTTCTGGAAACATTCCTATATCGAATTCTGCTCAATCTCGATACCTTCGCATGGCAGCAGCAGAGACAATTATCGCGAACAAGCTTTACGTCAATATCTTTCAGCAGTACTATCTACCTGATTACCCTCCGGCTCGAGCAGCTATGGATGATGCGCTAGAGAAACTCTCTGGAGGTAGTCCTCGCGGAGAAGCAATTTTTCGCCTGCGATTACTTTCTGCCTACAAACAAGGCGAGGCTCACAAAGTAGCGGAGCTGGTAGCATCCACATCAGACCAAATTGCCAGCCCTCTCAGCCCATTGCTTATTAGTCCAAATGATCTAGAACGCTTTCGCGCTGAGCTCGATAAGCTCCTGAAAGAAGCCGTACAGCTGTGGAAGCCCATTCAGAGAAACGTGGTGAAGGGAGTGGTCGACAATATTCCGAACGAGGATTGGGGCGAGTACGAAGAACATGACAGCGCAATAAAATTGACTTCAGATCAGGAAGCACACATCCCTAACGAGCCAGTCCCTATAATGTCTCTATTTCCTAGTGTGTCTATTGGCAATGTTGTGGTATGTCCAGGCTATGCTCTTTGGTCAAATCAGAAATCAGTTGTCGCTGGAGCTATCGAATGCTCAATATCCCGTAATTCAACACACAGACGGACAGGCAGCAGTACTAGCGGAGGGAAAGACCGGCAAGGAAATGGCAGTCAAAAGATTAGCTTGAATGGTTCATCAACCGCCGGTGGAAGAACGGGAGCCCCACCGACGTCACCAAGATCTGTGTCCACAAACCAGTCATTCACCAGTCATGCACTCAGTCGGAGCATGGCAGTGCCGAGAACGTTACCGGGAGACGATGAAAAGGCATCCAGGGGAAACCCCTGAAGGAGGATAAAGTTTCCCTTTGTTTTCTGAGAGTTGAATTACGAAAGCAATACAAGTAGTCACGCAGAAGCTATACCGGCACCGTCCATTGAATGGGAAGCGTGAAGTCACAAAGATCACGTGGATTGCGCGAGCATGGAGATGGAGTTTTTTCCCCTTGCTCGTTCCGTTGGTTGTCTTTTCTCACCACCTGGGCTGCAGGCGTCGCTCAGGCAACCGCTGTCGTTCAATGAGTGAGGCCGGCTGTGATTGGACTCGTACATCGGCCTGCGTCAATCCAATGGCTAAAGGCGACGCGCAGCAGAGTAGGGAATGTGTCGTTGAGTTAAGGTTTCGGCTCACCCTGTCAAGCAGTGAAGACAGTGCATAGGCCTTGGCAACCCCAAAGTCACAAGGTCCATGTCCATTCTCTTATATCGACTCGTTGCAGGCTACCAAATCTAGCTGGGCTAGACCCAAACAGTGTCGGGACTGCAAGGAGTGCTTGGAAAGCTGTGATGCATGAGAACAGCCCCCTCAGTAGCTCCGAGTAATTAACTGAATTCGGCCTTGACCATATTTTCTGGAGCCCAAAAAGAAAAGCTCATCCGCTGTCTACACCACGGAGCCCCACTCGTTCTTCCAGAGAAACCTCCCCTAAAATTTGCACACCGATAGAGGCAGCGCCCCCAGCGGTGCCATGCTCAAGCAGTTGCTGGGCCACGTGCTGAAGGTTTATCCGGTCATTACTACTGGATTGAAGAGACTGGTTATGAGAAACACTTCACTATGTAATTCAAGGGAAAGATTGTCTGTCGCTGAACCTTCTGTTTCCATGTCTAACTGAATTGACACAACAAGCGAAGACATCGTCGTGCTCCTCTCCCGCCCCTCAAGTGTTGGCAAGAAACTTAGCGGCCTAGCGGGTTACCACCATCAACCTCTTGCATTGTCCGCTGTTCAGTCGGAAGCAGCATTCACGATCGCGCACAAATGCTGATCAGCGGCGCGCAGAGGGGTAAGCATGGAAGCGCTTATCCGATCATGGGGAAGGATTGTCCGTGGGAGGCCTCTGCTCACGAAGGTCAGCCAGAGAGAGCATCGAAGTAGGATGAAGGCCAACTCTACCTGTATCAATATTTGCTCAACCGTGGTCAGCTTCTCCTCGGGAAGCTCCACCAGCCCGCGCAAGTCCATAGCCCATTCCGATACAAGCAGCCGGGTGGGATTTTGGCTATCATCGTCCGCGCCTGTTGCATCGCCTCCATCGCGAAGGACCCCTGGAGATGACCACCCAAAGGCTATGTATTTGGCAGACGCCGTGCAGCACGTGGGACGTGGGGCGTGGGGCGTAGGAGAGGCTCTTTGACGCGAACCTGCTTTGGCGACTAACCCGCCTAAGCCCAAAAGGGCAATCGCCAGTGCTCGACATTACAGTAATGTCGACGACGACCGATATTCCCTGTTTAGGCTTAGCGCTGTCGCTTAAGATAGTGTTACGGACTGTCCAGTCTAAAACACCGGCGATCCAACGCCTGCTCATTCATCCAGGCGCCCTTCTTTCTTTGCGCATCAACACACGACATGCATGTGAAATGGGCGCTTGCAGAACGTTCAAGTGGTTGTCGCCGGGTTTTACTCCCCCGAGCAAATACGGAGTACATTTGCTAAGCGCGCACAATCTCGGCTCCCGAGACTGATAGCGAATATAGAAAATGTTACATTCAGTGGCCGGCTTGCGCGATTGTTCGCATGGCGTCTATATGAACTGGATTCCCCCATGCGGACGGCAGGTGCTGGCGTTCTTACAACCAACCGTCCGCCATGGCCTCCAATAATGCAGCCACTTACCTTGAGATAGCCCACTTCATGGACTCCGATGGCGACTTTGCCGTTTTCCCACGCTTCAATAGGCTGAATATCTGTAACTTACTGCATCTGCAGACGAAGCTGAGCAGTCTCGAGGAGGAATTGGTAAGCGGGGCAAATAAATTTCAAGTGGGCGAAATCGAGCAGCTGATGGGTAAAATCCAATATGCCCTCAAGAGTTACAGTGCGTGCCTAAAATATCCGTCCTTGGCAGCGGTGACCGGCCGAAGGCTAGACTAACGACTTTGTTGACGGTCAGATGAAGCCCTCCTGACTCAGCTCTCCTTACGCCGATCCGCAAATCCAGCTGATAACGTCGTTAAGATTCTCAAGCAGTACTCGGAGAAAAACCTCAACGCATTGGCTGATTTTCTGCATCTGCGGGAGAAGGGCGCAACGCTTTTACCATTGCATGAAACCGAGAAGACGTGGGCTCATCGGTTTGTAGCCAGACATCTAGTACTTCAGAAGCTTTTCAAAGATAAGGCAGGTCTAGCAGAAGTTTAGACTCTTTTTAATTCTGATACGTGTTCGTCGGGCCCGCTGACCCCCTTCTCAGGAAAGAAACGGCTCGGTCAAAAACATCATTTTCTACAACGAGCATCGCATTCGCAAAGTAGATCGATTTCTCGTCACCTCATGCTTCTGTGTGCTCCTGTTGTGCCCCATTGTATTGTTGTCGTACACATCGAGCAAGACTATAAAGCTTGCGATCGTCTTTGGATTTGTTTTCGGATGTTCGCTCCTCAATGCCGCCATCACGAATGCAAGGAACTGGGAGATTTTAGCCATCACCGCCGGGTAAGTTGTGCTACTATGCTTAAAGCTTCATGCACTTTCTCGGAAGTTTTGTTTGGTTTTCGCTCATGACTTGACTCTGCTAGATACTGCGCCATCCTGGTAGTTTTTCTTAGCGGCAATACAGGAGTATGAAATCACCGAAGATTTGGTACTTGCGGGAAACAGTATTTTCATTCCGTTGCTATCTGTCCTTGTGCGAGCGGTGATATTTTACTGTGCCTTTAGCGCTCTTCCTTTGTAACGAAATGACCCTACCATCCTTCTTCTCAAAAATGAATTCGAGTCCCCAGGAGACGTAGATGTCGATAGCTAGTCGTGCAAAGTCTTCATCTGAAAGTGTGCGGAGGCTGATGGTCTGAGGTTTGTACAATACAACTGCGAGCTCGATTGGCTTGTTCTCTGAATGATATATGGCCTCGATTGGGGACAGTGTCGCAAATAAAGAGCCACCCTTTTCGTATATACTCAACGCTTGGCCAAAGTCTTTGTTTGTGTAGGATCCAGCTATGTCAGCCAATTCCGATGGAATGTCGGGAGCCCCATTGATTTGAAAAGACTGAATTTTTCGGAGACGGTCCTCTGCGCATAGGCGAGACAACTCTAAAATATCACCCTCTGTTTGGAGGTCGAAGAGTTTCTGGAGCATCAAGCGCGATATGAAATCAGCCGCATCCGCAAGGCCGGTAGCATTCGTAAGAACGATTATGAAGCTGCGGGTGTCCGGCATGAGATAGAAAGCACACTCATACCCTGTAATTGACCCTCCGTGATAGTATATTTCCCCCGGAGCATACTTTGACCCGCCCCCTAACTTGTACTGCTCAAGTCTCTTCGGAGAAATAACGCGATTTAGGGAATTCCCGCCGATCGCCCACGTGTGTAAGGACGTACAGCAAACACCAAGTCCATACGACACGCCGTCCAATGCACCGTCGCTATGGTAGGAGTACGAGCGGGGTTGGAGAACCATTTTAGCGACGTTTGCAGTGATGGGCGATCCAGCCCCGGGGGCTTTGTTTGCGTATGCAGAAAGTAAGGCCTCGAAGAATTTAGCGAGATCTTCCGTACAACTGTAAATTCCCATCGCTGCAAAGACGGTGGTGTCTTCGGAGTAGTTCCTGCGCGGAATAGGCCGAGCTGTACGATCGCTAGTAACAACATGCGGTGTCGCTATAGCATCATGAGATGCTATATCGGCTATAATCGTATGATCCATCTCTAAGGGGACAAATAATTTATCCTGCAGGAAGCGGCCGATCGAATCTTGGCTGGATCGTTCCTTAATTAGAAGTCCTGCCAATATGAACCCGGCGTTGCTGTACTCCATTTTAAGCTTATCGTCTTTGGGCCAATTTATTTGTCCACTTTCCTGGAGATTCTGAATAGCTTCGAGTAGCTTCTCGTGGGTAGTCCAAACGTTGCCATCGGGGCCCAAAAGAAGGTCAGTCAAAGATGGGATCCCTGACACATGCAGGAGGAGGGACTCTATTGTAACGCTTTTTGGTAACGAGAGTTGATGTATATGCTTGCTGATCGGGTCTCCTAAGAGAATGGGATGTTCTGACCTCTCGGACTCAGATATAAGGATGCAGAGAGCGCAGGCGATCACTATCTTGGTCAAAGATCCTATGCCATAGACTTTGGTGCCATCGTCCAGGCTTGAGAAAGGAACTCCCTGGTTCTCTGCATAGAGTGTCTCCATGAACACGACTCGCCCCCCAGCCTTCACCAAACAACTAGCTTGGGGTGTGCGGTGAATCGTAAGAATCTCACAAACATGTCCGCAAGAATCGCGGATGCGACGTTCGGCAGCTTCGATGTCTTGCGTTTGCATTTCCCTGATAGCACAGCTCGAATGGTGGGTGATTGAAGAAGATCTGGTCCATGGAAGGTGAAGAGCATAATGGCTTCCATACCCCGCTTGCTCAGGGGGCTTGCCACTAGCCACGCTAAGCATTGAAGCTGGAGGCTCCCATATTGAAAACAACCACTCCCCCCGAGCGCGGTTCATCCGACTGGCATTTGGATTTTTTTCGAGAAAAGGTACACTATAAAGGAAACGGGCAGTAATGAGTATGAGAGGTAACCAGAAAACAGCAAATGCTTTTCTTTCAGCATTTCAAATCTAGCTAATATTTTAGGCCATCGCGGCACTGTGTCGCTAGACATATTAAGGTTTCGCTAAGTCTTGTCGTTTCCGCTTACCATGGCCTCGTCCGACGACGGCTAGATTTGAAGACCCAAAACTAAGTATTTCTCTAAGTTCTTCTGACATCGCGTGTGCAGCGGAGAGACGGAACAGAAGTGGCTCGTCTTATGCGAATACGTGGCTGTAGGAGAAGGCATCCCAGAACTTCCTAGCGAGCAGACCGAAACTTCCTTAACCGGGCTTTGTTAGTTACCGGAGGTCGAAGTCAGAATGACTGACACACGATGCGTCCCAATGCGGAGCAGAACGTTGGGTAGCATGCTCATAATGCGACTCACCGGTAATATGTAGGAACTGCAGACACCCCTTCCTCTCCTACACGCGCCCGACTTGCTCGGATACTTGTCGTTTGAGAGTTGGCTAGTAAGTTTCGACATCTCTCATATAGCCCTCTTTGCCGGTTCTCAAATACAACACTGTGTATTCCCGAATTAACTGTGCACAGATAAACGCTTCGTATAAGCTGTCGATTTGGTGTCCATATCAGAAACCCCAAATCGAGGTGAAGCTTGGCTCCAAATCCTTGAACCCCCAAGTCCAGAACATCTTCGACAACTGCTCTACAGCTGCTTGGGGTCTCTCCCCTTTTGTACTGCGGGCTGCCTCGGACGCCCACAGAAGCTAGACGAGAGCACGCGCACCGAAGACAGTTGAGCCAGAACCATCATCTCCACCACTACAAAACTCGACCGAGCCGCCTAGTCTGTCTAGGAAACGAACGCGGTTGCGATATATCCAATTGAGCTGCAACAGCGAGGTCGCTGGAGGCCTCGGCGAACAAGAGCCTTATAGCTATTCGCTATAAAAAAGTTGTCTGTTTCTACAAGTATCTTGCAGCTTGTCCAGCGAACGGGTATAACTGGCCTTTGATTAGCTCTCTAGTAACACTTTGGCGACGGTTTCCTAGACACGCACTGGGAAACGACCACGAAGTAGACAATCCATCGCCGGCTCCAGAACTTTGTGGGTCGCGCGGGTATACTGAGCGAACTATTAGCACACCACACATGGGACAGTCCGAGGCTCAGCAAGTTGCTATAACTAACCAATGCCCTTCTGTTGGGTTGGACTGCTCGCCGGAAACCTCCTGGGTCTGGTAGTTGGGCGAGTCCAGGTATGACTTGGGCGGACATAATCCTTTAGCCATATCTCGAAAGGGCATGATATATCGCGACAAAGCTTACTCGTCAACCGTTGTGGCGTGAGGATAGTATGACCAGGACGGGCCCTGAGAAAGCTCACATGCCTTAGCTTACCGCTTGTCGCATCTCTCCGAGCAGAGACGAACGGATCCTT
>JAJDMX020000218.1:0-69190 GCA_022345685.2 Nothomitra cinnamomea | reverse complement strand
TTTTCGATTCGTTGTTGCTCCGTTTTGTCGCCGGGTTAGGGTGCTCCGGGACACCCCATGTTCCCTCGCAGCCTCACAAACCGATGTAAATCGGCCCGTTTCAAGGTCTAGAAGTACACTCGCAATCTTTTCCTCGCGGTCCATGAGGTTTCGATTGCAGGCTGTCGGGCAAGACAAATTTTATGAGGTTAAGTATAGAACCTTCTAGAAACCGGCCCACTACCCAAAATGGCCCACAACCATTGGCCCTACTGTACTCTTCCCCCCACACTCCTACCGCTGCGTCTGTAAGTCCATGACGAATGGCCAGTTGAAGCATGTGTAGGGGAAGTGCTAGAGCAGGTGGAGAACAAACATTTTGCTCTCAGCTTCAATGAAGATGGCCTAACCATTACCATTTACAATGCACTTTCCCCTCCATTAAATTCGCGCCCAGTCCTTTATTCTGATAGGATTATGGGCAAATATACCCTTAGACACGGCTAAAGATCTCCACATCCAGCGGGAAGATAAGCTGCACCTGCCACTTGGTTATTTCAACGCCTGTTCAATGGAGGATGCTGATTCATAAGATAGGGTGGTGGTCGCTTAGTCAACATTTGATCTCAGATAAGCAGAGCATGCCGACTCCCAGCGACACTGCCCCTGCACTCGGCATACCGGCGGCTTCCAACACGGCTATTGTCCAACCACGGCTCTACCTTAGCCCTACAGCGAAACTAAAAAGAGGGTGTAGTGGTCGAAATTTCTATGGTGTAGCACTATTATTTTACACAAGGCAATCGCGCTCGCCAAGAAGGCTAGAAGCCCCGGTACCTCTATGCAGTAGCGCGGCACATTCCGATCGTTCGCTGTGAGTGGAGAGAGAGGGGCACCGCTGACTTTGATCTGCCGCCAATTTTTGCGTGGTGGAGGCTGTGCCGAAAAAATCCCAATTCGCAGGGTTGTGGTCGAACAAGGCTCGCGCCTGGTTCTATTGGAAATTTGCTAACTTGCTCGTCCAATAGCTTACAGCGAGCATGCACACCGCCTTTTGCTTCGCGGCGGCCTATGCACCGCAGTATCATAGCGTTGGTGGAAGAGTTGACGCGGCTGAAACCATCTCTGCATTTGTCATCTCCCTTCCAACACAAGGCTGAGCGTAGCGCATATCGCGCCGCCGTTTCGCAGACTCCCTTCTCGCTGGCGCAAACTCTCCCGCCGAGCGAGTTGATCTATCAGGCTACTCCAAGATAGAAGCATGTCGGAAGGCGGCTATTTCCAGATAGAGCCTCGCTCAAGGAGCGCCAATAGATTAGACGATGTATCTACGGTGGTAGGCGAAGGTACTCCACTAGGCACGACGGTACATGACTCGGAGCCGCTGCATCAGACAGGGTATCCCATGCACAGTAAGTCTTCAGACTCGCCCATTCAGTACTTGTCCTGACGCACTCTGTATACCTTCCATACCGCTTGCTGATACGTCCTCCTTCGGCGACTAGCTATTCGACCGCACGTTAACGAAAGCAATCAAGACACTATCTACGATGCCGGAGTGCAGCGTTCGCTTAAATACCTGTTCAACCCTCACAAACAGCAGATGGCGTTGCTTAGGGTGGGGCTGGCTAGATGGGTAATAATGCTGGCACTTGCAGGCTTAACAGTGGGCATTTTAGTGTTTTACCAGAACCAGCAAGTCGTGGGTACGGATAGGAAACGGTTCTTCAACGCGGTTATCACAGGCTTGTCCATCTGTATGGGTTTAAATATTGCGGTCAGTGGCAGCTCCCGCCAGCACAGGAGACACAAATGCAACATGGGAGCGTCAGGGCTGATGGGAACTCGGAGATACAGTCGGCTTTCAAGGAATTAGCTCGCCATTTGCGGTGGAAACTCATCTCGATGAAACCACACAACCTGTCTGAGGTTAGTTGATGCCATCGGGGATGCTGAATCTGGAAAGCTGATGTTTTGGTGTAGCTGGACCGCATCCTGGGCTGCGATAGTTTGTGGACTGTCACCAAGCTTGCTTTACTCTCACTAAAACGACCGCGAGCGCACTGGTTTCGCGTATTACTTTGCATATTGTGGGTGAGTAATTTCGTTCACTTCTTCCGCCAGTCTGACAATGCGCTAACGAGCACGCAGTTGTTCCTCAACATAGTAAGTTCTCATAACGGCTAGTCTAATTGGACAAATTCGTGGCCTAACGGACACTAATCAATGCAAAAAGGCCGCGCAAGCCGGGGTGGCGTCTTTATCACTGTTCTTTTCCTACGGCAACAGTGAGAAGGCAGTCATTTCTCGACCAGGCCTTGTCCAAGTCCCAAACTTAAGCCGCTTTTACCCGGGCACTAATGCTGACCCGACTGTCCCCCTCGAGGCTGAGCAAAATACAGCACATTCTTACGGAGAAGCCTCACTAGGTTTATTAGTGCAAGCGCCAATCGAGGGTAATCTCACAGGCAAACCCTATTTCCCTGACTCCAGCTCGATCTTTTTCGCAAACGGCTTGCCATATTACATCTTCATCGACGCAAACAATAACACGGCCTTCACAAGTGTATATTCAAACCGTAACATCAGCGCGAACTACAGTTGTGAGTCGTATGCGGTCTTACAAGGGGGCGATGGAACATCGACCAATATTACATACTTCGTTAAAAGTGCTAATAGAACGCTGGATGTCATCTCTCCTGCGCCGAACGCAACAACGTATATAACTGACACGGTCGACTGCGGATCGAGGTGTGCTCACGTGTGGGTCTTTCAGGCAATCTCGGAATCATCGAAGTTCGATACAGCAACACTGTTCGACTGCAACGTGACCGTATCCAGGGTCAGCAACGCAGACCGCCTTGAATTCGAGGTTCCCGACCAACAAGCTCAGATCGCTGCCGGTGCCATAGGGCTGAATGGGATTCGGTCCCGGAACGACAGCAGACAGTATACGCTGTACCCTCCTAAGTGAGTTCTCTCTATAGCTCCTCAGTCATTGCGCCTTACCCAGACAGTAGCCCAAGCGATTAGATTTCATACTACAATTTCACCACAAGCACGAAGAGGGCAATCACTCATCTCTGCATTTTCCGGTAGTTATAGAAGTTAATGCCTCGAGTTTAATACCAGGTCCCAATGGGCGCCGACTGGTAACAATGCAGACCTTGTTGGTCAGATGCTCACGCAATTCGCAATCGGCGTCATCGGTGCAGCAGCACAATTGAACCCCCCCACCAGCGTCCCGGGAAATGTACCCTTCACCGGCGAAATGTTGACCGTAGAGTGGAAGTGGGTTAGCCTTGTACTGGGACTACTGGTCGTGATCCATTTTTTCATCTTTGTCCTTTTGACGTGCGTGGCGTCTCTGGTCGTGGTAAAGGATGACAGCCATTTAGCCATCGCCGGGCTACTGGGACGTAGGTTCCCCGTTCTATATCATTCAACCTGCTAAGGAGTTTGAGTGCGACTGACGCTTCTATCCTACCAAGCACTCGTGACACGCCGGTACAATTCAGGATCTATGAGAAACAATGAGGGGAAGGTAGTATACGGAGTCAGGATGTCGGAGCCGGGGGTTTGGCATCTCGATGTTGACGAAAATATTCGTCCTTCTGGATTAACTAAAAGCTTCCCATCTGGTTGGTATGACACGGAGGTTGCCGGTTACACCGTGCATGAGAAGGAAGTGGGAGAGTGAGGGCGTACTAGATATCTAGGAATTAGTGAACATACAAGAAGTCTAAACTGAGTAATCCGGAATTTTATTTGTGCTTATTATCTATGGTGAGTTCCATCTCCTTCGGATCTGGTTTTGTGTCACTAATGCTTCTCAGTATTATTAGACTAGGCAATTAATAAATGTTTATTCTTTGACATCTAGTATAGACGTGACTACCCAGCTACTAGTTAAAACTCCATTGTGATCAACATGGACTTCAAGGGCGTGAGTCTCCTACGGCGTTCGAGCACAGGCTGCCACGAAAAGAGATGCGAATTAGCGCCTTGCTAGGCCACGGGCGTAGCTTTATAGGATTGAGCTACAGACTTCATACCTTCAGGGTCGATTTAAAATATGTTCTTTTATGTCGTTTACTAATTTTCGGGAGTGTCGGGGTCCTAGAAGGCGTCCTCCGCAAATATCGAAATCAAGTGTGGACCTTTTTCATTGAGCGAGCGATCTCCCTAGAATGCGAAGTCGTGATCGACCATTCCCAACCAAATTTACCAACGCAGTCCGCCCCGCCGAGAACAATCTAACATTATAGATTAAGTTTGTCCTTGGTGGTCGTGAAGTCATTCCGATGCGCGCAGGTGCACAACACTATAAAATTTAATCAGGCTGGCTGTTCCTGAGACTAGTGATACGCAAAACCCCCAGCTGAGTGGAGCCCAAAGTTCCCGCTTTTATCCTCAGAAAACATCGTAAACACGCCTTCTTTCACCCTGCTTCGCGGGCATACTCATTTTTGCGAAACATGACTTAGGTACTCTGCCATATTTACAGAGGTGTACTATACAGGTTCCTGCCCAAAAAAACGAAGTTCTTATGAAATTATTAGACTTAGCTCTTTCATATGCTCTGGCAAGAGTGGCTAGACACAAAAGTATTCATCGAATTTTAACATTTAGTACCTTTATATCGGGTGCGCAGTGGCTAAAACCTCTTAGAACATGCACTCATCAATTGATAAGAGTGCTATAGATCTTGAGAGCTATTGGGCGAAGTACACTAGCAAAAAAGATTTTGTGTCCTGAAGTTAAGCGGCGCGTCATTGACGAGAAATTATCCTTGGCGTCAAGACGGCATCTGATCCATCAAGCTCCTCGGGACGACTGTATCGCCAATACCCACATCGTGGATCCGTCCTGATAAAGGCTGTTTATTCCATCAAATTCGATCCAAGAAGGTCCATATTTAGAAAAGGTTTTGGTGCTCTTCCTGCTGCGAGGAGTCTCCAAGGTCACAAAAGCGATAAGGATGAAATTTTTATCAACACCTATATTCAGAAATCAAAAATATTGAGAAGTTTGTGCGGGGGCGTCAGTGCAGCACTCTGTGCCCCATGGTGGTTGATGTTGCTGATAGGCGTTGTCAATTGCTTCAACAGCTTCAGTCGCTTTTTCTTGCAATTTCGCTTGTTGTTGGTGGCTTGCATCCTGAAGATATGCGGTTTGATGCTCACATTAGGACGATTCTGCCATTCACCTCGATCAGGAAAGGCGAATTCCGTTAGGTGCGTCAGATGCGTCAGATGTACATTATGCACCCTGACGCAACTCGGTGTTTTTGCTGATGTAGGGGCACGGTATTAATGTAATTATAGCCTTCGACTGATCTATGCAAAAATTGATTCGGCCTTGCTTCTTGGCTTGGACACATAGTCTCACGTACCCATATAATCCACATAACTCAATATGTCTACCCAACTCAACACTCCCGCAAGAGCTTCACCCACAGAAGTCCCACCCTCTACTACGAAATCGGATTTTCGTCTCCACTAAGTAGTTATGACGTAAATGCTATTGACGACGCTCAGTGGAAATTTTATTCTGCCTGTATAGCCGTGAGGCTGGATGTCAAATTTCGGTTTTTCTCACGCTAATATCCCCGATTGTGGAGAAAATTACGCAGACATTTTGCTTGCGGGGCAGAATCACTAACTAGAGCGACGGGGGGTTTCCCTATCCTAGAGCAACCCTGAAAACGCCGCGACGGCGCTGGGAGGCGGCCTTTTGAAATGCAGCTTGAGCAACCTACAACTTCGTAGGTACAAACGGTAGATGCACTGGAGGAATTATTTTGATATTTTTGTACACATCTAAAGCTTGCGTTGCTGTGGTACAGCCGCAAAAGGTTTGTACAGACTTGGTCCCAAAATTAAACAAAATTGTACAAACTTTTCGCGTCCTACTGCATATGCATGGGCAGTTTCCCTATGAACATAGTGGCATGTCATGTCTCGTGGAGCTATGAAGCGAATCGACTCGAGACGATAGCCCGAGCTGTTTACAGTTGGCGGAGATGGATGAATCATCGAATCCATCTCAAGGTGATGCTGGTGGATTGGCGGAAAATATTTAGTGTCCTAATCCATCTGTAGAGTCGGTGGTGAATTGCGCTTCAGTAGCGCAGGGTCTCTTTACACTATTGACCGAAAGCCTTCTCATACTTTGGATTATTCGTGACCCAGTGGACCATAAATACCCCAACGGTGACTATAATATGTATAGTTAGCGGGGCATTCGCAGGGAGCACGGAGTCGACTGACTATCTATTGTGCAGATAAGGAGGCACACCCAACCGGCCTCCTCACCGTGGAATCGAAGAAGCACAGCCAAATTGACAATGGTAGAGGACATCATGATGGCGGACCCAATCAGCGTCTTCCTCGCGAGTTTAGCAAGGTCACTCGAGGCCTCCAGGGTAGCTAGAACAGGAGGATCGTCCACACCACCTGGAAGGGGTGTTGTCGCGGATGGATGTAGACGTTGGCGGAGAGTCGCTGACCAGCGGGATACCCACTCCGGAAAGAACCTCTGCATATACTTTGCCGCGAGCTTGACGAAGAGACCGGTAAGCCATGCGTTGATGAACATATCGTAAGTCAGCAGCGCAACGGTTATTCCTAATCGAAGTCCAATGCGGCATTGCCCGTCAAGAGGGGACACCTTCGTGACCAGGTATACGAACGAAAGTACGGCGATGATTCCGAATCCTATTATAACCATTGCCATGTTTGCTAGCCAGAGGAAGTCGTCTTTCCGATTTAGTAAGGGTAGGCGCATCAGGCGGGCTCTTTCGACCAGGAAAAGATACATAAGGACCTTGCCGGTGAGATAGAAGCAGAGGCAGAGAATGATGGCACCTCTGCAGTAGGAGGAGGTTCCCAGCCCGAATGAATATTGTAGGACAGTCGAAGATGAGATGAAAAGAATCCCAACTATATAGATGCTGATAACGAGCCATCGGATAAAGTGGGTGTCGTGGGGGTTCTCGCGTCTTATGACTTTGAGTCGTCGAACTGACGTCACGGAAGCAAAGTTAGCATTGACTGAACAGGCGAGGTCTCATTCGCCTTCGGCTCGATATGCTAGACAATCGTATCCCCAAAACTAAGGCGGCACCTGCTACTCACCAAGACACCAGACAGAACCGAGGAAGCCGATGAGGGCAACGACTGCATAGCCGGCTTTTGCTCCAAGAGGAGTTTCGCCAGCGCGACCGTGGTAGATTTTACTGCGAAGTTCGAGAAGAGCGTCCGCCGGGCCAGCCATGAGCAGAAGCACGAAAGTCGCGATCGTTGCGGCGATGAACATTGTGAAGTAGCGGTGATGTTGAAGCGAAGTCCCATCCCCCTAACGGTTGCGGGAGAAGCCGCTTAAATTAGGCGAAACCGGGGACGAGCCAGCCCGCCTCCTAGATCGGCACACCAACCCACCAGAAAGAGCTTCTGCGCGGTTGCTTCACGACAGCGGCTCCGAATTTGATCCTGATTCCACAGTCAGAACTGCCATCGCTGACTAAGGAGTGATAGGAGCTCACATATATGACTTCGGTGATTGCGCGCAGTTTAGTACACTTGCAGGGACCCGTGACTGAGAGCAATTGAGAAGGCGAAGGTGATAAGCGGTAGGGCAGCACGACGAGACTATCCTACGGAAATATGGGCGCTCGAGCCCCTGGGAAATGATTGACATCCGGAACTGGCAGCAGGCTTGAGCGAAAACAGAAATAAGTACCACCTTCCTCACGGGAGCAAGAGCAAACTGTTAGGTAAGTTCCCGCTTATCGCAGTCGTCGCTGATCAATGCGTAATTCGCAAAGTCCTGATTTGTCTCAGCCATGATTCATTGGACAGCAAGCGGCTTACCGCCGCGGGGGTATGCTGGAGTTGCATGCGGGACACTTTCCCGTGTCACGCGCGAATACGAGTAAGGCGTTCACTGGCTCAAAACTAAAAAGCAATGAAATGTCTCAGTATAGTGAATTTTGGCAAAAAATGCGAGCTTTCAAGTGTTCTCTGCTATTTGTTAGAGGTTGTGAGTGGAGTCTCGTGTTCTTTATTCAGTGTGAAATTGAGGAAGTTCTAGCTACGAGATAATTAAAAAATCCTTTTTATATAAATAAAAGATCGGACACAGGGAACGGGAAGCCGAGAACATCATGCAGGATGTCACAGACCCACTTATCGTTCCCACTGGCCGGCGTTGCAGCCTCGGCGATATCAGTAAGCCATATCGCCCCACACACACCATCCTGTGCGACGCGCCAGCATTTGCTTCTTTTTCGTCTGAAACTCAGCAGGCCAGTTAAAGATTCACATCCTATCGCGCTTGCATAACTATAATCCATAGTTGCAATGCCTTGGGCCGTTTGGGAAGGCGCGTTCAAATTACTAGGTCACACATGAAAATGCACTGCGGGATGGTGATTCAGTTTTTGCAATGGAGAGGACCTGCTGGAGCTGAGATGAAGGATAGCAGGGAATATGGATGCATTCCGCCGTGCGATCAACAGCCTTTTCCGCTCTACTCGATGGTCTCCGGAGGGTGGGCGGGCTTGGCACTGGGCGATTTACCAGTTTTCGTACCCTTCCCTGATAGGATCCTCACCAGGAGCTTATTTGCTCTGCGAGGGCGGGTTGATTCCGAAATACGAGATCGGGCTGCCTCAACCCTCCTGTCGGGATAGGGGAGGGCTGGTGGGCACCAGTAAGCGCACGCCCTGCACAGCCCGGAGAATCCCGTGCCGTTGTCCTCGGCAGCCTATTTTCAACGTTTAATCCACGAGTCAGCCTCGCAGCCACGGGCAATTTCTTGGATTTCTAAAATTCCCCGCCCCGCTTGCGATCATCACCGTCTTGCATCAACTTCATCGACGCTCCCAAACCTTATTCCAGCTTTACGCCTACCAGCACTGTGTGATTCTCTGTTTGTGGACCCAGTGTGGGGCGTGAGAAGCGCCCACCGTCATTATTTCGCGCATCATGTACTTATGTCTCGGGAGAGGTCGCTGCGGGGACAAGGCCCCCATTACCAAAAGTCGACAAATCGACAAGAGTATAAGGGCGGATGAGAAGAAGATTGCAAGACAAGTGAAGGTCTTATTACTCGGTTAGTCGGAGTTACATCTGACCTTTGAATACTCATTGCGAAGTTTTACACATGATAGCACTGACAATTTCGTCTATTTCAGGAGCGGGAGGGGGCGGCAAGTCCACAATCTTGAAGCAGATGAAGCTGCTCTATGCTTCGGGCTTCACGAAGACCGAGAGGCACAGCTATCAGCCCATTATCTTTTCTAACATACTCATTTCACTGCGGATGATCCTCGAAGCTATGGTGCTCTACGGGCTCGAGGTTGATATAGAAGGAAATAAGGTCCTCCCCACCGTCTCGCAGTTCTCCCGTTAGTAGACTGAATGCACAGCTGAAGGCGAATCAATGCTGACGCACCGTCCTGGCGAAGCTTTATAACGATCTCATATTTTCGAACCGCAGACTTACCCCCGGCGAACAATTTCCGGCCGAGTACCTTCCACCATTCAAGTCTTTGTGGGCGGACGAAGCTGTTCAGAGAATTGTAAAGCGAGGCAACGAGTTTGATTTGCATGACAATCTGTTCTAGTAGGCATTTCTCTCTCGCATGCTCTGTCGCGATCAGCTGAACGTCCGCAAAGCTACTTTGAAGACCTCGACCGCCTCTTCGCCAACGATTATATCCCAAATGACCAAGATATCCTCCGTTGTCGCTTTAAAACCACAGGCATCATCGAAACGGGTTTCGACCTGGGCAATTTTACCTGTCGGATGTTTGATGTTGGTGGACAGAGATCTGAGCGGAAAAAATGGATACATTGCTTCGAAAATGTTAATTGTCTGCTCTTTGTAGTGGCAATTAGCGGTTACGATCAGTGTCTTGTGGAGGATCGAGACGGGGTAAGTGGTCTACCAGGCCCTCCTGACATGTTACAGTACGTTGGCTAATGATGCTTGCGACCACTGCTCTAGAACCAAATGCAAGAAGCACTGATACTATTCGACTCCATAATCAACTCCAGATGGTTTACTAAGACCTCCTTGATCCTTTTCTTAAACAAGATGGACATATTCAAGGCTAAGCTCGAGACGAGTCCGATTCGAAAATATTTCCCTGATTACGATGGTGACACTACGAATTCAGAGGTTGCAAGCAAGTTCTTTCAAAGCAAGTTCTTAAGGTTGAATCGGAATCCCAAGAAGGCACAAACACCCAGAATGCTTGTGGCAGGTACTGTTGGCTGACTCAACTTTGTAGGAGGTTTACACACATTTCACGAATGCTACGGATACAAATCTGTTAAAGATCACGATGGCGTCGGTTCAGGATACGATCGTTCGGCGGGCACTGAATACCATAGTCTTTGAGTAGTTAGTTAATTGTATTTCTTGAATGTTCCGAAGGGTGGCCGCTGTCTTAATATTGTTTAGTTCATATATTCAGTAGAGAATCGGGAGAAGATCTAGCTACGAGATAGTCTCCCAAACACACTAGAGGTATCGTTAAGGACTAGTGATAAAGTCGGTTGATTCACGAAGCGAACGGTGATCTTGTGGGATGGCTATTAACACCTCATGAATGGTATGTATAGTTTATATTGTAGAGTTTGTGTATTAGGCATAGGATCGAATGAAGATCCAGCCGGCGAAGCCCGCCAAATTCGGAATTGAATTTTTCCCGAAGACGCATTGATAATACTATCCTTTGCGCCCTCCCTAATAACCTGTCCCCGTCTCCACCTCCCTCTCCTCAAAACACCCCTTCACCCTCTCTACTCGCCCTGTTCATCCTCTGCTCATAAATCCACACCCTAGCCGCCTATACCCGTCCGTCTCCGTGTCATACACACCCAGGATCAGGTGAGATGTGGTGCCTAAGGGACAACACCCGCTCTGTGCCTTGTTCGGCTGAGGACGCTACCGCATTTTTGGAAGCGACGAAATCCACGATCTGCAACTACGGGGCTAGAGTGAGGTTTTGGTGTAGCATAGGTGCGAGAGGTCGGTAGAGTGAGAGGGAACGAGGCTCGGGAGCTGCTAACGATGGTTGTCCGATCTCGTACTGTGTGAGCCTGTTGAACGCCGTGGGGAACCTAGAGTTCGAGTAATCTTCCAATTTGACCCTGCAATGGGCGGCTGGCGCGCTGGGGCAGTTGGCCAACGGGACCGGGTCTGTTTGTGCGCGTAGTGTTGTTTGCAATGGGCGGGGTTGCTGTGATGGGGGTTGGGCTGGCATGGTAATCGTAGGCTAGAACGTGGTAGTTTTGGCATGTGCCGTTGCTGGAGAAGGTGGCTGAGGAAAGAAGCTTATGATTCCTAGTTAGCGAGGGCCCAACTGGGCTTAACTGGCCTGTCCGTCTGAGGCAATATATTAGATTGCTGTGCTGTCATAGGGTGGTGCTCAATTCACTTTGGTTGCTCGTCGTTATTGTGTTTTGGTGAAGTCAATCGTCGACTTCGTTGTCCCCCTGCGCAAGGTATCCGGAAGTGCCTCTCTTTCGAGGACAAACTGTGTTGGGAAGCATGCGAGTAGCCGGTATGCCTCACCTGCGCAAGAGGCTTCATGCGTAACGGAAGTTCTCTGACTTCTTTCAGGGCGTTTCCCCATTTGAAGTAAATCATGCCTAATGAGACAGCTGTGCGGGTCAGTTGCGAAATCTTGCTCGTTGCGGAATTAGTGTATCACTTCGCGAACTGTATGGCTTTTCGAATAGACTAGACTCTAGCGAAGAAAAGTAACGTTTCATTATAATTCAAGGAAATTCGTAGCCATCTACTGTAAATCTAGTACTATGCTGCAACAATAATTGTGTTTGAAATTGTGTCTGAAGCTGCTACAGTATGCGCAGCTCGTCTCCCAGCCTTCCTAGCTTGTTTCTTCGTTGCTGTGCATCCAGTCTTGGGCTCCTTTGTCAACCTCTGCCCACTAACCGTTGTTCCCGCTCGTTTCCGTATTGTCATTGCTAGTGGATGTCCTGGCCGTGCTGCTGCTGGCTTGCGTGACATAGGCACCGGACATGCTGGTCGTGGAGTAGGAGCTGGAATAGGAGGAATAACTGCAATGTTATTCAGGTCGGCTGAAGGGGCCAAATTGGTACAAGAATGGTTCGAGACATCACGGCAGGTTGATGTACACTTAACCGCATTCTTGAAGCATCTGCACCGGCGGGTATTGCATTTTCCAGTAAAACAAGAGCAAGAGACAGCCACAACTACACTCGTAAAGGCCCTAATGGTAGCAAAATTCAACGTGATCACATCAGTTGCATCTGCAGAGAGAATTTCAGCACAAAAGGACTCCGCCGTGTTGTCAGGGATGTGTAGCAACTCTCGAGTAAGGTACCATCTATCCAGAATGCCGAATTTTATCTGAAGTTGGTGCTTATCCTTGTGTAGTATATCAATAATAATGCAAGGAAGATGATGATTGTTCGTAGAGCTGCGATTCTGGCATGGAATCTTCAAAGTAACAATATCACCGGTGTTGAAATGCTCGATGGTATGTTGTTGACCATATCGTTCTACCATGGTACGGTGTACTCCTATAGCATACTCCTAGACCTCTGTTTCAATGGTTGTCGGAGTATTTACCACATTGTCCAGGGCCTGAATTGAGCGCAAACGAGGGTCAATGTTGGCTTCGGGACTGGTTGTAGTCTGGCTCTGCGGCGAATTAAGCCAGTTTGTAGATTCGTTTTGGCTGTCAGCCTTGTCCTTCAAGTTGTCCTGCTTGTCTTTGATCTGTTATATGGTGTATATGTGCTGAAATTCGATCTTCCTATCTTGGGAGTCGACCAAACATCGCCTGGTAGGGTAATAGGCGATTGAGCAAGGCGCTGTGGGGCTGTCTGTTCATGGCTAAGGTAATATCTGATAAGAATGCAGCCTAGTCGGACCGGCCCGTCTCATCTCGCCATGCTCGCAGCTTTGCCTTAACTACCCCATTTAACTGCTCCACAGCACCTTATGTCTGTAGAGCACAAGGCCGACCATTGATAATGAGAATACTGTAATAGAGTAAAAAAGCAAGTAGAACATCTTTAAACTCAGTACCATTATCACACTGTAGAATACGAGGCACACCAAAACAGCCAAACCACATCGCAAGATAAAAGATAACTTCTTGAGCTTCCTTGCAATTCAAGGGGAAAAGAGAAGAAAACTTCAAGAAATGGTCCTTAACATGCAAGATTCACTTGAATTGATTATCAGGGTTATTACAAAAATTAATAAGGTCAACTTAAATATGCTCCATAATAGAAGAAACAATAAGGGTAAGTAGAGGACAAGAACGATTAGAACGATTAACTATACAATTTTGACAGTGCTGAATTAGTCAAGATACTTCCTTTTTATTAATACTGTAATACCATTGATTAAGTGCAGTAAAAGTCTTATTGATACCTGCATGGCCAAGTTGTAGATAAGTAGCCTTAATATATTCAAAGACCTCATATATGTATATCACATACTTCGCTGGGTTATTACTGGAGGCCTTTTGGAAGAGTTGGCTATCGTAGAGGCAAAAATATCAAAGGGCTTTATTCTTCCAGCTGTACTATTTCTTTCAGTTTTCAGCATCACCTGTTGGCTTGCTGTGTGGGTGATGAAGCCATCATCAATAGTTAGAATGTTTAACATCATCGACTTGCATTTTGTTCTTGTAATTAGGGTCATCAAGAAGAGTTTCAAAGTCGCAAATAACTTCATCAGAGAAGGAAAGTCAAGGCTCAGTTGTAGATAATATTATAGGATATAAGTTGAAAGATTGAAGCAGTTACTAGTGGTAGAAGATAACTGTGATGGTAATAAAAGGGTGGAAATAAGAGCCTATTTATGTTCAAGCTTCAAGCTCTACCTATTATTGATTCTCAAGTGCAAAACTGCTCAGGGACCCTCTTAGACTCTGAAAATAGATATTGAAATTTATCAATCTTGAGTTAAAAGCATATCCATGTAATAGAAAAGTCACATCTACAATGTATAGTGTAAAGAAAAAGAAAGTGCTATCTTTTCTCAAGAGTAGTCACTGTATCATAATGTAGATGATGCAAGTCTCATGTTGTTTTAGGTGTATAATGCACTTTGTCATATATTTAAGCATTGGAGTGGCTAGCAACATATTGAGACTGACATTTAATCGATTTATAGATCACTTTATCAATAGGACAGATGATTCAAAAAATAGTATAATTACTTCCTGAACTATCCAAACAGTTCCGCAACGAGCATAATTTCACAACTGACCCATATACAGCTATTGCTATTGAAACAACTTCATATTTTCTGTCAAAATGCAATAAAAACCAAAATTACCAAAAATTGATAGCAGTACTTCTTAATATCTTTAAAATGAGCTAAAGTAACAATTTATTCCCTTGTCCCCTTATCTGCATGTAGAAGTAAATCAGGTTCAATATAGTACTATTAAAAATATCTTAAGTCTTATCAGGAATGCTATAAACATAGAAGTAGCACTGCTATCATTGAACTGAATTGCAGTTCCATAGGGTTAAGAATAGCACATATGGCTTAATAAGGATGAACTGAATATGAGAATAGAAAGTACTTGTCAAAAGTAAGTGGAGGCCAAAGCAGAGTTCACATAATTAGCACTTTTAGTACTGAGAATATAACTTATAGCAAACTCAATAAATTACCTACACCTCGATTATGGCAACAATCTCAGTCAGTCACACAACTACTAAGCAATCTAGTCAGGAAGTGATTAACCAACAAGAACTTCTATAACTTATGGACACAGAACTATATGTTGTGGAAATAGGATCAGAAGAGTTGAGGAATATTTGACAGCTGAAAGACACATCAACTAAGTGCAGTAGACACCTTGGATATAGATAAAGAGTTATGAGTCATGGTGACTTAGGTTTCATTATGGAGCTTGGTATAAGTCATATTGTAAGTCATACTAAGAAAAGTACATGTTAAACAATATGAGTCGCCCATTGATAGGCAGTCAAGAAATCAGTAAAGAGGCAGCTATAAATACCACATTAAGATCTTAGGGAAAACGTTTTCCCTTTCCTCTTCATTAAATATCTTGTTAATTTAACAATAAAGTTTTATACTAAGAATCATTATTTAAAGATATCTTTCAATATAGTTACAGTAGAACCATTTTGCTATCTTAGTATATGGGATCAACATAACTGTTTTATGGTCACCTTGAGAATGCCTCATTACATACTTGAATATTAAGACAAACTAGGAGATGAAACCTCATTAGAGTTGGATCGTTATAAATACTCAGGTTTAATGTAATACTTTTTGCTATATATATTACTCTAGTAATTTACATATAATATAGAAGCTTATGCTACTTGAATTACTATTAGATATGTTCTCTAGGAACTCTACTAAAGTGTTGGATATTGAAAATCACTTTTGACTTTATATGTTTAATGTAATAAAGGCTGTACCAAGCTTCCTACACCTTTACTTCTAGGTCTTTACAGCCTCCCTAGCTTTATCTATTGTTAAAGCCTTGTATCTTAATATTCACCTTCACTTTTCACCATGAGCAGCTTACTACTCAACTTGAAATGCTCTTTTTGCAGCTTTATTTCACTTAATAATACTATTGTAATCATTACAGTAATTACTGCCTTGTTAATTTTTGCACAAATAATTTTTTTATTATCTTTATCAACTTTTTTTTCTATTTCAATTCAATAATCTAATGTAGCAGTATTCTTTAATGTCTGAAATTCCTGAGAAATGTGTGGTTAAGTTGAGGTTGTTAGTAAAAGTAGTAGTTACTAAAGAATAATAGTTAAATTATAAGATCTAAATCTTATTTTATACCATTTAAACTTTACATTCTTCTTAGTAAAGGCTAGTAGTTAACTATGATGAAGTAGGCATATGAATTAAGTCTTAAATAGTCATATTTTACTAAATCTAAAGTATTTATTAACTTTTTGACGAAATCAATACTTGTAAATTAAAAATATTAAATTTATAAGCTGTAATATATGTAATGTATATGTAAGAAAACAGAACTATAATATGATGTTCTTTATAATACTCTAAAAACTCTAAACTAATATAATTCTCATATTATTAAGTATTAGAATAAAATATTAATCTCAAAATTTTGTAGTCATATAAAGGTTGAAAATTCATTTAAATTAAATTATAATAAGAATGTTATTAGTTTATCCACTATTACTTGTAATCACAAACCAATTATTTAGTACTTTTTCAGAATATTAAGTACTTTATAGGTTCTTACTTTTAAAGATAATAAATAGTAGTAAAACGATGCCATCTATATATCTATACCTAATTACAGTAATATTCTCTGCTTTTAAACTCTACTTACTATATGCTGTAGTTTCTAATCTCTTGTCTATAATTATATAGCTTTTTACTTTATCCCTTATTAAGAATTCTGTTTTATCTATATTGTATATAATACTGTAATTGTTCCTCTAGGTAATTGTATTGCTTTAAAATGTATTGAACTACTTTTCAAAGTTCTCCCTCATACAAGTATTCTGAGGTTTCTATTCTATTAGTCAGAATATTTCAGATTTAGAATATGAGTATTTATAAATAAAGTTTGTAGTCTACATATAGCTTAAAACTTAAACAGAAAGAATTTCTTGTTAGTGTATATAATTTTGCTTTATAATGATATATTCTGCTAAAGCTTTAAGCATATCATATTAAACTGAAAACTCTTACTTTTAACAGCATTGAATTTAAGTTATAAGAGCTTTCTTTTTAGCTTAGGTATAAGATCGTCTAAGTTTTAGTGCATTTGCAATACTGATAGTACCTTGAAGTTATTGAGATTTAGTAAACAGAATTATACTAATATTATAAATATCTTAAGCCTTACTAGAAGTAAGTGGAGGCCAAAGTGAGGTCTGCAAAATTAGCCTTCTTAGTGCTAAGAGTTTAAATTGCGGTAACTTAATAAATTATCTACACTTTAGTCAAGTTAACAACCTTAGCCAGTTATATGAATGTTAAGTAACTTAATTAGAAAGTAATCAACTACTAAAAACTTCATGGACTATGAAGCTCTGAACTTTTAAATATAGATGGAGAACTAAGAGAGCTATAAGACACTTAGTAACTGAAAGACATGTTAGTTAGATATAGTAGATAATTTGAGTATAGACAAAGAGTTATGAGTTACAATAACTTAGGTTTAATTATTGGATTCAGAATAAGTCATGTTGTAAGTTATACTACGAGGTATATATACTTAATTGTATGAGTTGCCTATTAGCAGATAATCAAGAAATTAGTAAAGAGATAGCTATAAATACTGTGTTGAGATTTCAGGGAAAGTGTCTTTCTTTACCTCTTCACTAAATATCTTATTAGTTTAGCAATTAAGTTTCATATTAAGAATTATCATCTAAGATATTATTTAATATAGTTACAGTAGAACTATTTCACTATCTTAGTATATAAGACTAATATAACTATCCCACAGTTATTTTATAAACTTCTTATAATATACTTGAACACTTAAGATAAATTAGAAGATGAAACCTTGTCAAAGTTAAATTATCATATTTAAACTCTTTTACAGCAGTATAAAGAGACTTGAAACTGCTTTCTTTAAATACTTGAAATGCATTTTGGATGTTCTGCTTGTAGACTATTATATTGCAAAGTTTTATTAAGGTAACTAGGTAATTTTATTTGCTCTGAGGTAGAAGTTTCTAGAAAGTATTGCATTAGACCTGATTTACTTCTATAGTATCAGTGTTTATAGTTTTCTGCTAAAATATACTTTAGAGCCACTCTGCTCTTATGTCATAGACATCCTAAGCCTCACCAGAAATGCCACAGACACAGGAGTGATGCTAGAACCATTGGACCGGATTACTAGCCTATGGGACATGAACAGCTCAAATGGCTCAGCAAGGATAAACCGAATACAAGGATGAGCGGCACTTGCCAGAGGGATGTGGGGGCCGGAACAGGGGTTTGCGCAATCAGTGCCCTCAATGCTAAGAGTGCGACCTGTGGTAACTTAATAAATCACCTACACCTTTGTTAAGGTAACAACCTTAGCCAGCCATACTACCGCCAAGGAGTCTAGCCAGGAAGCAATTAGCCAACAAGAACCACTACAATCTACGAACAAGGAACCATTGGTCATGGGTAAAGAACCAGAAGAGCTGAAGAACACTTGGCAGCTGAAGAACATGTCAGCTTGGTGTAGTGGGCAGCTTGGGTATAGATAGAGAGTTGTGAGTCATGATGACTCAGGTTTCATTATTGGACTCGGCGTGAGTCAAGTGTGAGTCATGCCAAGGAAAGAATACCCTAAATGGTATGAGTCGTCTGTTCACAGGTGGTCAAGAGGTTAGTAAAGAGGTAGCTATAAATATAGCGTAGAAGTTTCAGGGAAAGCGTCTTTCTTTTCCTCTTTACTGAAAGTCTTGTTAGTTTAGCTATATAAGCTTTGTACCAAGAACTATCGCTTAAGATATCCTTTGATATAGTTGCAGCTGAACCGTTTTGCTATCTTAGTATATGAGATTAATATACTTGTCTCACGGTTACCCCAAAGAACGCCACGTCATATACCTAAACACCAAGACAAACTAGGAGACGAGACCTTATCGGAGTCAGATCGTCACATCTTAATACATATTACTTAGACTTAAATTTTGCTAACTAACTCTACTAGACAAAATCGATGAAATTTGGTATATTATTGAAGTCTTATAGTGAAACTGACTTAGAATTGACTATTTAGACTATTTTTGATACTATGGAGTCAGGGAATATAGGTCACTCATGAGATATAGGCCATCTCAAAATATTTTTAGTAGTAAACTAATCACATACCTAAAACAAAATAAATAGAGTCAACTATATTATAAAAGGTCTTAAGAGTCTCTAACAGCCTGTCTATTATTTTTCCTTAACAGCTTGTAGTAGTGCTGCCATGATCAACTAGAAGTAAAAAAACTACATATTGAGTTATTAGTATAATATAGGTATGTCAACATACTCTATCTATTAGTTATTTTATTATTACAGTACTTTATTTTACTATCCAGGCCATAATTCAATCTTAGAAGTAGTTGTTACTGAGATTTATAATTTTAAAGCTGATTTTTAGTTGATTCTCAGCTAAAATCTTGATATTGAAACCTGAATACATATAAGAACTATATTAAGTATATTTTTTCTTCTATATTAGCTTTTTAAAAGACTCTGTAATTGCAGTTTTAGAATTCTAAGCCACTTAACAGAGTTTATGAGGGCGAGAGGGGTTTTCTTACTAAGCACTATTACTGGCATTATTATAACGATCGCTTTATATATTCAATTATTTTTTTCATAGAGGTAAATTAGTATAGCATATTGGGAGATTAATGCTAGGGCTGTTATGTCGGGAATAGTTTTGGTGTGGTAGATATCAGAAGTTGGAGAAATGGCCCATAACCCATAAGTAGCCCATATCTCCTGACTTCACGGTACCTGAAATTGGGGATTTTTGGTGTGCAGGGGTAATGCATTACCTGTATTATACAAAAACCAACTTAATTGAGTCTATTAGACTGTACAAGTATAGACAGAAGGTAGTTTTTTCGTTAAGAGGTGGAGTGTTGGGCTTATGTCATTATGTAAGGTGGTTTCGCTGGTGGGTATGCAACGCATTTTGTCTACTGTATCTCCCCAACCACTTCATAATCGGCTTCGCTCTACGCCGCTGGTATACTCATTAAGTAGCGCTCCTTTACCGTATATTTTGTAGAATTACCATACATATGCCTGCGACGCAATAAAGCGTAAACGCAGTTGCCAAGAGTTTTATCTCGTTAGCCACGACTATCTCACTAGTCGTGATTTACTTCGGGATACCTGCATGGAATCTATAAAGACTCCTTTACTACCAGCAGCTTTGGAATTGGAGGTGTTTAACTGAATTTCCATCCCCTTTCTTCGATACAGCCAACCACTCAAACACCTTTTCGCCGCCCTTTACGAATATGGTCCCCACCAACGACACCAGGAAAAGTATTCTCATATCCTCCAATTGCTATTTGCACCTCATTGCCTTCGCAGGCGTAAGCCATCGTCCGCATTACCCTCACCGCACCCCCGACCCTGATGTGAACTTCCACCACAGCTGCCCTCGCCTTTCCATCTTCCCCTACGCACCTCGGATCTGGGGAAACCTCGTAACCTAAACACATTGGCTGGGGTCCTGGCTCTGCGGATGCGAGCGCTTGCTGCGAGGCAACGAAGTTGACTACTTGGAGATGGAGTGTGTGTGTGAGGGCATGAGCTAGTATAGGACTGAGAGGTTGATGAACGGGAAGTGGGCGGTCGGGATTTCTTACTAAGGTATGAGGTGCTGCGTGCTTTTCGGCCACCACGTGTGTTTCTGAGTTTGTGCCCTCGCCGAACTTAGCTCTGAGGTGCTGGAAAATCTTGCTGGCGTGGCGGTGGACTGGTGAGAGTAGTTCTGCTATTGGAGATTTTGGCCGTGGTGGTGTAGGTGCGGTCGGTGACAGTAAGCCTGGGGCCGGTGATTGGATCGGTGCAGGCCAGTACATTGTAGGCCTAGATTTCGCTGCCGTGGATGGCCAACGTCAGGAATACTGTTTGGTTTGAGGATAACAAGGGCTTGGTTCTGACGGTAGGATGCTGGATATAAGGTCGCAGTTGGGTCGTAAGTTGGGGCTCAATTCACTCTTTGTTCGCTGGCGTTTTCCCTGGGTGAATTTATCTGATACGTTTGCCGTCAACATTGACTGAGCAGTACGACAAAGCGAGCTACAAACCGTAAAGCTAACCAGCCTCCGTAGGAGCAGGGTCATGCTGGAGCCATCTCAATCTTCTCTCACCCAGACCCCAGCAAACCCACCATCTCAAAACCGCCTCACAGGCCCTATTGTGTCTTGACTAGTAGTTTCCCCTGTCGCTACAGCGACAGCCCTCTCCGATCCTCCCCATCACCTGGCTCGCCTGTCTCTGTGGAAGAGAGTGAGTGTGTGGTGGTCACGAAGTCGAGGATTTGTAAATGCAGAGAGCGGGTGAGGGTGTAGGAGGGAATTTTTCTAGTGTGATCAATTCTGGTGCTGAGGGTGGTGGAGTCGGCGGGGAAGCACTTTGGAAAGGGGAGAATATTGCAGGCATATATGTGTTGGTGCAGCCGGGGGGTTGGTAGGGGGAGGGGGGGGTGGAGGGTTTCATTGGATGGGCTATTTGAGGGGGGCGTGTAGGAGCGAGGCGGTTGTGCTTCGTTCCGCGCGTGAAGGCTAGCCGGTTGCGAATTCGTGTTTCCCTTTTGAGCGAGTGTAGTTCGAGCTCCGAAGCCTTGTGACCTGGTTCGGCTGACTCCTCTGTTAACGTTCACTTATTTGATAGTTGGGAGAAGAATCGTATCAATATATGTTCAAATTCCCATTCGCAAATGACCCACAGAAAAGACTGGGTCAAGGTTTGTCTACCGACCTGTGTAACTCTACCAAATCCGACACAGACATAAGTGAAGAAGAAGGAGCCTGCAAAAACGGTGAATGAGAGGGAAGACAGAATACCACCTGTAGGTATTGGGCTTGAGAAACTTATGGTATATAGACTACATGATGGAAAAGGCAAGAACAACGTCAAGAAAGCAGAAATCCCTATCTCTGTTCCTAACGTGGGGAGACTGTCGTAAGGGACAGCTGGTGGCACCACAATATGGGTGGCGCGATATCCATGCGTGTCATACCATGGGACAAAAACATGATGTCATATCATCTTATTGATTAGTCATGAGTCCCAAAGTCCAAATATGCGCAGGGAGGTCTGGACACCGTTATCCTGCCCGAGTTCCCAATCTAAAACCCTGAAGGCATTAATACAGTTACAGTCTATAACTTATTCAATTTTCGTAGCATCGAGGTGCTGTTGTAGGTGTAGCCCTCCTGGATGCGTCAGGTGTGTATACCAGGCGCATTCCTGACCCATCCGCCCAGGGTGGTCCTAATATGGTACCTCACTGAGTTTTGAGCCAAGTAACGACCGCAGTTCTTGAGTTATTATTACCAAAGTTTGGGGATAGGTATAAAATATGCTAGTTATACGCTGTGACAAGTTTCGGGAGTCTTGGGCGTCAAGAAGGTGTGCTCCGCAAATATCGAAGTCGGTTACTGAAGTTTTACTTGGGTCAGCGCACTTCGTGTGCTAAGCGAAGTCCTACGTGGATACGTTATTGCGTGATTCACGACCGGTGTATCGTAGAGTCGATCGTGCATTTCTTCAGTAATAACATAAGGGCAATTATTTCAGAGTCGAGAAGCATTGCCAAGCTGTCTGGCTTCTATCTCACAAATGATGACTACAGTCGAACAATGGAGATTATCCTTCTTGGCCATGAAACTGTGTGAGCTTGCAGGTCTTAATTCACGGGTTTGCGCTCGTAGCGTTGCATTTAGTCCCTGGCATTCCTGAATTAAATTAGTAGGTACAGCAGCATTGTTCTTAGTGGGTGCACGCAAACTTCGCTTTCCCGCTGTAACCTTCTAAGGCCATGGGTTAAGAGAAGAGAGACACGTCCCTTAGCCTTTGCGACGCGTGGAGCATCGTTACGTCTTCATAGCAGCACCTTGTTTGCGCCCTGGATTTTGAAATACGGGCCTCGATTAAAGAATTGCTATGGTACATACTGTGCAAAATAATGGCAAGGGAAGGGAATGGTGCGACCCCCCGAGCGGCATTCAGCCCTAGCTAATGGTCAGGGCGGGTGGACATTGACCGTTTCATTTTGCAGTCGGACGAACAGTTGACTGTAGCAAACTTTTCAAGCTGAGAGACGCCAAAACCCACGCGATCAGCATCTCTGGCCTGGCCCGTACAGGACCTCCTCGCTGTACGTCAGAATGCCTCGTCCCGACCAATGGCAAGCCCAACCTTTCCCTCTCCTTCACTCCCTTTTAAGACAAATTGCATATATGTGGTTCCTTAGACCTCAGCGAATCCCTGCCAGCCAACCAGAAAAACTCTCTATGGCGTAGTGTAAACACTGCTCTATCTCGCTGAACGCTATGGATGCAAGAAAGGAGGAAACGCCAATAATACAAGGCTTGAAAACACGCGCATGACTCCGGGAAATGGGCAAAAACGGGCCGACTACTGGAGTGGAGCTGTTCAGATCCACCAGAGGGTAAGAGGTACCCATATGAACGAAACACCGATAATGAATGCTGGGATGGAGCCCTGTGAGAAGGTTCTGATTGACGAAATCGCCGAACTGGGCTTGCCTGATGGGGATGAGGAAGAAGACGGAGAACTAGACCTGCCTGACGGGGACGACCCTGAGGGCGAAGCTGGCACACCCTCCTGGCAGACATTGGATCCTTTGAGCCCGGCACTTGGGTAAAAGACGCTGGGGAGGCCTTGGTGAATCTTCACATTGATGCTTCCGACCGAATCTGCCGTTTGTTCCGTGCACGTCAGCACCTCCATGACTTTCTCCCCATCTGTGAACCCACTGTTAGTCAGGTTGAGGTTTTTGTCGCTGCTGCCCTCGCCGTTGTTGGTCAAGACTGTGATCACTTGGCTACCGTTGAATCCTTTTTTCATTACCAATGTATGCTCGTCTTGGTAGATAGCTTGGCTAACGGAAGTCGCGTAGGCGTCCGCAGCCTGGAAAGCATGTGTTCGAATCTGATTGAGGGATGCGACAAGCTTGTAGAGTGGCGCGTCGGTGTTGTACTTTGTGAGCCACTCTGCTTCTCGATTGACAGGGATGATATCACCAGATAAGTGTTGCTCCTGACCGTAGTAGACTGCGCAGCCTGTCAGTAGCAGTCACATTCATGGAGGGAGAGCTTCATACTGATAGGGATGCCGTCTGCAAGGATAGTGTAGGTAATAATGTTTTGAGCAAGCTAAGGAATTGTCAGTGCGTGCCATTCGAGCAGATAGGATTTGAGCTAACTAACCGACATATCTCCTGTGTACGACGCAAATCTTGGGAGATCATGATTCTCTGAGAACGTTGTGAGGACGTTGCTATCGTTGCATTCCTGCTGCACGTTCTTCATCTGGGTAACTAATGCCGCAATATCTCCACTTGTTGAATTGAATGCCCGAGTCAGGTCGAAATAGCTGCAGCGTGTGAGTGAATCCGCGAAACACGACCAGGGAAGAAAACGCACATTGGGAAGTTGATCATGCTGTCGAGATCATTTTGAAGGGGGCAGAACGTCTCCGCGTCTCCATTGAAGACTTCTCCTGTGCAAAACACGCCTGCTGCTTTGTTGAAGCCAGGGAAGAACTGTGGGTTGACATTCAAGACAGTATCGATTCGAAGACCGTCGGCTTTGGCTGGTCAGTTCCTGCTTATAAAAGATGTGGTCTACTCACCAGAATAATTTGACACCAAATCCTCAATCCACGAATAGTACATTTGTGCAACACTGGGATCTTCTGTTTTGACATCCGGTAATGAAAGAACATCATCACCAATCCAGTCCATTTGGGCATCAATGGGATTGTTGGGGTCATCCTGTGAAAGTAGTTTGAAAGGATGGAAGTAGTCTTTGCTGTTGAAGGGGCTGAACGTGCTGTAGTCCACGGTGTTTCCACTGCCAGGCCATGCAAAGTGGTTGACAACGACGTCAAGCATTAGATACTGTTTGGTAAGGTCAATTAGAGGTCATTTATCGGGTCGGCAAAAAAGCTTACCATGCCCCGGGAATGTAGAGCATTGGAAAGGGCTTTCAGATCGTCTTTCGTGCCAAAAGCGGAGTTGATTTCATAAAGGTCGGTTTGCCAGTAACCATGATAGGACGAAAGATCTGCTGTAACATTCTGCTCTTGCTTTGTCACTGGCGATATCCATACCTTTGGCGAGTTAGCATTCTGGGAAAGGCCTGGCGTCGTCAGGTCATACGGCAGAAAACCCCATTCCTTGGATATAGTCCAGTTTATCAATCAGCCCTTTCCATGAGCCTGTATACATTAGCTCCACATGTTGCATGCCACGAGACTTCCGGCAGATAAGTACCTCCACAATAATTTCCCAAACTTGGATCACAAGGCGCGGTCGTCGAGCCATCGGTGCGCGCAAACCGATCGGTTACCACTTGGTATATGGATCTCGATCGCCACTCTGCGGATGTAGCAGCCAATACGTGGTACGCATTAGCCAACAAGGCCAAACGAAAGAGAAAGTGCATCGTTCGTTACAAAACCCTGAAGCGAAGAATATACTTTTTGCACCAAGCCCACCAAATCTCCGCAGGCATGGCTTTCTTATCTTCTGCTCTCATGGAAAGCGCTGCGACGGTCAGCGTTTCGAACATGCAATTAGGAGCTGCTCAGAGCGCAGCCGACCGAATTAAAAGTGCATAGCCCGCTAAGTTTCCAATCTGAGCCCCAGCAACCTCTAAGCTGCTGTCTGTATGCTCGCATGTACAGCGAGAAAAACGACGTGGTAAGGCTGACAAGGTAGCGTGTCCAGCCGCACCCATTTCATTCTTGGCACGGAAGGATCCCAACACGTCAGCAATCCATTCAAACCACGTCATGCCCAGTACTAAGGATGACAGCCCTCAACGACCGGGGTGAGAGCGACCTATTCTTATCACAGATGCTGTAATATCGCATGGCTTCCTGGTCTTATTTTGGCCGCTTCAAATCTTACCTCATACAGAACCACGGTTTATTCGCTCGTTACACCGAGCAGATCGTTTTCGCCAAGCCTTCCTTACATCTTGGTAATCTAGCCACAAACCTCAGTAACTTATGCAATCTTCCGTGGCTTGATGCAGACACAGCAAAAATCAGTGCGAAGCAGGTTTTCTGTGAGTGGCACTACAATCTACTGGTTAGCTTCCCCTCGGTTGGCCTAAAGCCTAGAGGACGGCTCTCGCTCAGCCCGCTCGCCGCTTTTCCGCGCAGTTCAAATGGCTCCAAAAATGCGGAGTAGACATTTTTGGGGCCAGAGACTCCCGATTTCTTGCTTATTAGCTAACCTAGCATATCTTAAATCGGTTCTAAAATTCTGAAGGTCGTAGCTTCAAAAATGAACCCGTGGCTGAGAAATCCGTTGGGTAACCTCAAATCTCCGAAAATCCCATAAAAGCTTTCGCCCGAAACATGCTATTTTCCTCCTTGAAATCCGAGTCCCCTAACCCACTCATATTACAAGAATTCAATCAGAGCTGCGGGGGATCTCCCACGGGGGCCGACTTTCGTCGATGCTTCCCGGTGCTTACAGCCTCACCCAACCTGCCTTTGCTTCCACTTGGGGGAACGGACCCTTGTAAACTACCACTGTAGGCGTTGCTGATTCGAAATTTAGCCTTAAAACAGGCACTCCAGCTTTTATCAAGGCTTTGATACTGCCCCTGGGTCCGGGTCTTAAGCTAAACGCACTGCTTCCACGCCTCGCATGCTCACCGCCGCAGAGGTTATCTACATGGATACAAAGAACTCAATTGTGCATACGGATTTCCTGTCCCCGAGGTTGATGATTGGCTCTTTAGCAGAACAGCTAATATTCCGTTGTGAAGTCACGGGGCGGAGATGCACTCAGCTGAGCACACTAGAACGACTGATAAACTCTCGGTTGCTCTGAAAGCTGAACATCATCTTTCAGCTTGGCGTTCCCTCTGTTACACGATAAGGCCACTCCACTCTTTCGAGGGAGAGAGGCCAACTAAAAGACGCCATGACCAATTTCTATTGATTTAGACTTTAAGCGGAGACCTGTTTGTCGCTCGCACTGGAGCGGTTGGGTTAGGAGTCGAAACCTCGGGACATCTTATTTCAATTTCCCACGACTCAAAGCGGAACCGCTAATCCTCGCAACCAACTAGACGCTCCGCTGACGAGAAATTATTTCCTCCTATCCGCACGAACATCAACCCGCCCGTCTTAGCTCTGACCTCGCTCCTTCTCACCCGGCAGTAACTCCATTCCTAGAACCCACATACACACCTCCACCACTATGCTTTTCGCCTCTTCCTCTGTTGGCGCCACCATATCCTCCCCAGTCTCATACGCAATCTCCGTGATTCTCGCCCACTCCTTCCCCCCATCCCTCACCGCCTCAATCTCTAGAGTCATGCATTTATCTCCGGTCCAACTCCGATGGAAATGGACTTTCGCTCGCCCTTCAGCGCCTGGCCCGTCGGCATATACGAACCACTTATCGTCCATGCTCTCGGGCTGGAAGCCGAGCAAGAGGGCCTGCAGCTGAGAAGGCTGTAAGGGGACGGTCCAGGGGGCGGTGGCGGGGTGCGCGAAGGGCTGCGTGCGCCAGTCGGTAGATTTCACTCGAGTGGCGGGAGGGGAGCCGGGTTGGCCGTAGAGGGAGAAGTGAGCGACATCACCGTGCGAGTGCGGAGAGGACATCACTTTTAAATGCTGAGTCGCGGTGTTGTGGAATTAGCAGGTCGTTTGGCGCCATCGCTGTCTTGAGTTTGGAGGGGGCAATTGCTTGGCGACAGGTCCGCCTAAACCCAAGCGGGTAATCTCCGGCAAGTCGATATTACTTGCCTCAGCGAGCTCAGTCCCTCGTTCGGTGCAAGCGTGCGCTAAGCCTAAAGAAGCAACACTCTCACAGAGGGCCTGAGCGCTGGATGCAGCATTTGTTAGCACTATTGAGAAGTTTAGCTGTGAACACCACATAGTTCATTGAATTCAACCAAGCTGCTCTAATAGCACTATATAATCTACAATAACTCTACTAAAACTATATATTATTAAAATCTAAATATATGGAAAGATTGCCTGAAGTTCCTTTTTATAAAGTATTAGTTAGTATAATTAATCCATTTTATGTAGCTACTCTATTTCGCTAAATACTATAGTAAAGATTTATTAAATAACTATCTGCTGCTAGAAAGAGGATTATACTTAATTTACCAACTTAAAATTTTGGTTGCAAAAGAATACTTAAAGGGAGGAAATATATATATGGATAGACTACTAATAAGAAAGTAGATACGTGGATTTGTGATTATTTTTGACATATATAGGCATATGGGCCTAATAGTTAAGTGACTGTACAACCAGTAACGAACTTTAGATAATGTGACAATCTGACTCTGATGAGGTCTTGTCTTCTAGTTTGTCTTAGTGTTTGGGTACACGACGTAGTGTTCTTTGGAGTGACCGTGAGACAAGTATATTAGCCTTGTATACTAAGATAGCGAAATAGTCCTACTGCAACTATATCAAAAGATATTTTGGGCGATAGTTTTTAGTACGAAGCTTATATTGCTAAACTAACAAGACTTTCAGTGAAGAGGGAAGGAAAGACACTTTTCCTGAGACTTCAATACTATATTTATAGCTGCCTCTTGGCCGCTTGCCAACAAGTGACTTATACCACTTGAGGTATTCTTTCCTTGGTGTGACTCACACTTGACTCATGCTAAGTTCTATAATAAAACCTGAGTTGTCATGACTCATAACTTTTTATTCATACCTGAGCTGCTTACTACACCTAGCTAACATGTTCTTCAGCTGCCAAGTGTTTCTCAACTTCCTTTGATCCTTCACCCACGACCAACGGTTTCTCGTCCATAGGTCGTGGTGGTTCCTGTTGACTAGTTACTTCTAAGCTAGTGTGACGATTTGACTCTGATGAGGTCTCGTCTCCTAGTTTATCTTGGCATTCAGGTATACGGCGTGGTGTTCTTTAGGTGACCGTGAGACAAGTATGTTAGTCTCATATACTGGAATAGCGAAATGGTCCTACTACAACTTATATCAAAAAATATCTTAGGCGATAGTTCTTGGTATGAAGCTTATATTGCTAAATTAACAAGACTTTCAGTGAAGAGGAAAGGAAAGATGTCTTCCCTGAGATTCCAATGCTAATTTATAGCTTCCTCTTTACTGATCTCTTGGCCACCTGCCAATGGGCAACTCATACCGTTTGGGGTGCTTTTTCCTTGGCGTGACTCACATCCAACTCATGCTGAGTCCACTAATAAAACCCAAGTTATCACAACTCATACTCTCCATCCATACCTGAGCTGCCTACTACACTTAGCTGACGTGTCCTTCAGCTGTCAGGTATTTCTCAGCTCTCCTTGTCCATCATCCACGACCAACAGTTCTTCATTTGTAGGTCGTGGTGGTTCTTGTTAATCAGTCGCTTCCTGGCTAGGCTCCTTGGTAGTACTGTGGCTGGCTGAGATTGTCGCCTTGACAAGGGTATAAGTAATTTACTGAGCTGCTATGGGTCGTGCTCCCAGTGCTGAGGGCGCTGATTGCGCAAACTCTTATTCTGGCCCCTATGTTCCCACAGCAAGTGCCGCTCATCCTCGTATCCGGTTCATCCTTGCTGAGCCATCTGTGTCCCATAGACTTGCCATCCGATCCAATGGTTCCAGCGCTACTCCTGTGTCCGTGGCATTCCTGATGAGGCTCAGGTTGTCCGTGACAGCTAGCCTTCTTGGCAGTAGTGTGGCTGGCTGAGGTTCTTGCCTTAATAGAGGTGTGGGTGATTTATTGAGTTGTCACGGGTTATACTCTCAGTGCTGAGGGCGTTGATTGCATGAACCTGTTATGGACATCCCGAGACTCAGGAATGCCACGGATACGAAAGTGGCGCTAGAACTATTGGACTGGATCGCTGGCCTATAGGAAATGGATGGCTCAAATGGCTTGGCAAGGATGAACTGAATACAAGGATGAGCAGCACTTGCCGTGGGAGTGTGGGAGCTGGAATAGAGGTTTACACAATCTGTACCCTCAGTGCTAGGAGCGTGACCTGCGGCAACTTAATAAATCACTCATACCTCTGTCAAGGCAACGACCTCAGCCAGTCACATTACCGCCAAGGAGTCTAGCCAGGAAGTGACCAGTCAACAGGAACCACCACGACCTACGGACGAGGAATCGTTGGTCATAGAAAAAGAACTAGGAGAGTTGAAGAACAATTAGCAGCTGAAGAACACGTTAGCTGGGTATAATGGACAGCTTGGGTATGGATGGAGAGTTATGAGTCATGACAACTTAGGTTTCATTATTGGACTTGGCGTGAGTCAAGTGTGAGTCACGCCGAGGAAAGAATACCTCAAGTGGTACGAGTCGCTCGTTGGCAGGTAGCTAAGAGGTTAGTGAAAAGGCAGCTATAAATATAGCGTTGGAATCTTAGGGAAGGTGTCTTTCTTTTCCTCTTCACTGAAAGTCTTGTTAGTTTAGCAATATAAGCTTTGTACCAAGAATTATCACCCAAAGATATCTTTTGATATAGTTGCAGTAGGACTGTTTCGCTATTCCAGTATATGAGACTAATATTCTTATCTTACGGTCACTCAAAGAATGCCACACCGTATACCTGAACATCAAGACAAATTAGGAAATGAGACCTTATTGGAGTCAGATCGTCACAGAACCCTTATACTGGCCCCCATGCTCTCACGGCAAGTGCCATTCGTCCTCGTATTCAGTTCATCCTTACCAAGCTATTTGAGCCATCTGTGTCCCATGAGCTTACGATCTGGTCCAATGGTTCCAGCACTACTCCTGTGTCCGTGGCGTTCCTGATAAGGCTCAGGATGTTTGTAACAGGTATTTTGTTAGGGAGCGGCCTGTGCCAACCGGAAGCAAGGTCATTGCAGCACCAAGCATGTGCTCAGGCCCTATGACAGAATAACCCCTTCGGGGTTAGCTTTACGCGTAAGCGCGCCCTGTCATGGGCTTGAGCCTGTTGAGGCTCGATATTACTGTAATATCGACCACAGGCGAGATTGCCTGTTTAGGTTTAGCGCAGCCCTCGGGCTACAACTGGAGCACTGGGCATTCTCTCGAAGAATTGATTTTGCATGACAGCGGGTTTTGTTCGCGAGGGCTAGTGGTGAAAGGCTCTGTGCTGGAAACGGATATAGACTTTGAAGATACCTTTAATAGAAGATTTGTGTCCAAAAAGGCTGACAGCAGTTATCGCCGCATAGTGAGAGTTGACTGAAGGCTTTGCTGATTTCGGGACGATCGGTCGAATGTCATCAACACTTCAAGTAGAGGAAGTTGAGATGGGAAGCCCCGCGTTGTTGCTCAGTCGTACTAATGTGCTCCATTCACTAGGGCCCCCCAAGCCCATGAGCGTTGGCAGTTGTGAGCATCTCGTGTCTGTTCGCAAAGGTCGGCATCTCAAGAACGCCCGGCTCAGCATTGCCCCTCTCCTGAGCTGGCACCCTTTGGTGTCTTCGCCGGAAGTAGAAGAATATAGAAAGGGTGATGGCCAGGAACACGATGGGAACGCTGATGCCAATGCCGGCTTTTGCGCCTGTTGATAAGCCTCCTGAGCAGTGGACAGCAACTGCCGTGCTCGATCACCAAGAAAAGCCTAATGTGCTCTCAATCACAGGGGCATGTGTACTTGACTTGCTTGAAGGTAGTCCGTTAGATACTGACCGACTCGTCGAAGTCGTCGTGGATGCGCCCGTTGCAGAAGCAGCTGTAGCCCACCAATCTAATACTGCTGCATCCGTGCTCTCCCACATAATAGGGAAAACCATTTGCCAGTACGTATAGCTGGGCCGTTGCTGTGACCGAGGTTAGACTGCCTACGGGGTCCGTTGAGACCTAAACGTTTGTCAATTCCCGCCCTGAAGGAATTGTAGATGCACAGTCCATGGTAAGGAGCCAATACGTGGGTGGTATTTCGTTGTACGTTCGAAACCCTCTATAATATTCACATGTAAGTGCCTAGCCTTTGGTTTATTTTATCATGTTATGTTTGAGGCTTGGGCTCTTACGATGGACAACACAACCAAAGAGTTGTCGCAGAGGGAATACCGAAAAGCCATGCCCCGGAGTCAGTAGTTGGTAGGCCCAGGCCCATGGATGTTGCGGGAGATCGGCCGCTGGGAGAGATACCAGGCGAGTAATAGTATTCCGTATGGAAGTTGATAGTCTTCGTTCATGTGGGATAACAGGCAGTAACGTCATCCCAGAACGCAGCAACGTAGTAGCCGGCGATACCGTTGCCGATGTATGTTGTTGCTGCGAGGCATGAGGCCGGGGGTGTAAATATGGTCGTGAGAGGACCAAGATTGTCAGTTTTGATGTCATAGGATGTGATAGTAGTCATTGCCGGCCACTGCGAGACAAGGCCACAGTCGAGGTTTGAGGAAATGGGAAACACCAGAGATTGGGTGCACATGCGGAGAAACGAGGCTCAAATATAGAGTATTTATGTTCAATCCAACGGCTTGACCCCCATGCCACCGTATCTGCTTCTCCCGCGTTAGTATACCGCATTAGGCTAGCGTCGACAAGGGCAGAAAACTAAGTTTCTGGGCTTTTGTTCTTGGCAGGTCACCCGGCTTGCCTCGCTAAGGGTTTTCCTCTCCGTATTCAGTAGGCGAGTCTCATTGCTTTTGGCACCGGCCATGCACAATCTTCTTATCTGAAACTGTGCTTATCATGTTCTGTCATGCCTGTATGAGCCGAGGCGAAGAAGCTTATAGTCTCTGCCTCGCCCTACACGATTCGCATTCACATTATCTGCTACCTTAATATAGCTGTAAGCGGCTTTCGAACCGAATCTCTCACGATCAATTCAATATGGCAATCACAGAGGATGTGGCGACCCCAGCGAATATGGAAAGCGCGGAGAATATTGAGAGGCAGGACGAAAAGCTGCTGGCGGAGTGGGGCTATAAGCAGGAATTGCTTCGCGACTGGAGCCTCCTCCACAATTTTGGAATCTCCTTCTCGATTATTGTGAGTAAAGACTCTGATTGCTAGGGCAGGCGTAAGCGAGCCTGTGCACTGCTATGGGGTCCCAAATTCTTCTGCGAGTGGTCGCTCTTCCCTTGCGTGCGTATACAGGCGGGCTTAAAGTGCGCCGGCGATGTAGGACGGTTGGCTGATCCGTTGATCGCGTAAGTGTAGAGTGTAATTACTGGCATCACTACGTATGTTCACCTCCCTCCTGTGTGGGCTTTGCTGACATGGGTTCTAATGCGAAGGCTCTTCCAATACGGTCTGGTAACGGGCGGTCCTGGTGTCATGTCCGTTGGGTGGATTATAGTCAGCTTCTTCAGTGCGTCTTTATGCATCCTGTTTCACGGAAGCCTTGTCTAACTCTCACTAAAACCCCTGGGACACAGCGTTATTTGTCGCCCTGAGCATGGCTGAGATTGTTTCGTCCATTCCCACAAGTGGCGGCCCTTATTTCTGGTCTGCAATCCTGGCTCCGCCAGAGTCTTCTGCGCTGGCTGCATGGATCACAGGCTGGTGCGTGGAATGTCCCTCCTTATCTTTTTGTTCGGGAAAATAACTAATATGGATAACCCATGCCTAGGTTCAACCTTCTTGGCCAGGTGGCAGTCACAACTGGTATCTCGTTTGGTATGGCTGGGCTAGTTTCTACGACCGCTGCTCTCAAGACAAGCTACAAGCCTACAGCAGGCAAGACTCTTGGGATCTACGCAGCCATTCTCGTCTCCCATGGAACAATCAATTCCTTTGGGGTTCACGCCTTGCGATACTTGAATAATTCCTCTATCCTGCTGCACAGCGTCGGTGTTAGCTCTTTGGCAATTGCTCTCCTTGCCAAAGCGCCAACACATCAGAGTGCCAAATTCGTCTTCGCCACGTTTTACGATGGTACAGGAGATCCGGGATGGAGCGTCCGTGCCTCCCCTGCATATCTCGCAGTTTGTGGCTCGCTTCTAACCCAATACACTCTTACCGGTTTTGATGCTTCAGCTCATCTCTCAGAAGAGACACGAAATGCCGCCTGGAGTGCCCCAAGAGGCGTTATATCATCTGTCGGCTTTTCCGCGCTCTTTGGCTTTTTTGTTATACTGGCCTACCTCTTTTCCATACAAGATTTCCAACAAACAGTCAGCAGCCCATTAGGGCAGCCGGTCCTACAGATCCTTGTCGATGTATTTGGAGACAATGGCGCTATCGTGCTAATGACCCTGATAATGAGTTGCGTTTGGCATTGTGGGCTATTTTCGATGACCAGCAATAGTAGGATGATGTTTGGCTTCTCAAGAGATGGCGGATTACCGAGTTTCTTCCACAAGGTCGACGCAAGACATAAGAGCCCTATTAGAACGGGTAAGTCCACTCGATACTCTTTTACCAGCCGATACCCGCAGTCTGACAAATGTTCCTTTTTCAATCATACAGTGTGGTTAGCTGCTACCTTGTCTTTCTGCCTTGCTATCCCATCACTAGGCTCCTCAGTCGCCTTTGCTGCCGCCACCTCCATTGCCACCATTGGATTATATATCTCCTATGGCATCCCGGTCCTTCTAGGCATGCTGTATCCCCAATATTTTAAAAAAGGCCCCTTTCACCTAGGATTCATGTCTCGCATTGTAGGTTCAATTGCAGTACTCTGGATCTGCTTCATTACTATTATCTTCTGCCTCCCAACAGCAAATCCGGTGACAGTACAGACGCTCAACTACACACCTGTCGCTGTGGGAATTATCACCGTGTTTGCTTTTGGCTCTTGGTTCTTGTGGGCTCATAGGTGGTTCAAAGGGCCTCTCCGCGAGATCGAGGCAGAACGGGCAGGCATTGATATCACTGAGCCAGGCGTCTTCGAGAAGGCGGAAGCTGAGGGCAAGTTGGGTGGAGCGAACTTAGTGAAGACGGGGGCGGAATAGGGGTTTCCATCCCGATATCCCTGCTTATGACACGGTAATAGTTGAGGGATGAAGTGATGTTTTTGGTAACCGGAGGTATGCAACTGTTTTTGGCTTCATCGCGGCCGTGCTGTTCTGCAGTCCAGGAGCTTGCGTGGAGACGGCGGATGAGACGTAATAGAGCAAGATTATCACGCTCATACACAGTGTCACCTAACATCTCACTACTCAGTCTTCTCAAATGTGACAAAAGCCCTACTCTACAAGCTCAAAACCAAACCGCCTGTCATGCCCCTCCTCAGGGCAAAGCCCACGACGCGAAGCCCCATGCTATTCTTGACACGCATCGTGACATATGGCTCATACAAATCTGTGTAGGCGGAAGTCTCACCGCAGTCGCCATACTCTAGATCTTTAGACACGAATAGTAGCGTTCGCAGCGATGCCCTCAGCTCTGGGGATTCCCCATCGTACAAGATGAGAGGCTACGACTCTCTATTATCTTACGGCTCTCTTGGTGCCGGGTACGATAGAAATCTGTTTCCCATCGTGGTTACTTCACTTCATTGGTGCGACTTCAAATACTGAGCAGAGTAGCATGTATGAATAGTGAAGCGATACGAATGTAGCGCAGATAGAGTAGAGGGAACAGACGTAAAGCTACAATGTGTCATGGCTGATACTCGGGGGAACCCAACGAAGGCCCGAAATCAAAGCAAGTATAAAGATGGGTGTATAACGAGGCCAATGTAATATGCAGCATCCCTGACTGCTCATACATTTACCGCGGCATAACCGCGCCCCCTAACTTGCAATGCCTAGTTCCGCCACCCAACGCCAACACGAATCAGTGTATCAAGTACTAGCTCAGTCAACATAGCGCTTTTGTTCCATCTCCCCTACTCTTTACGAACCCGGGTAATACTCCCCCCCCTTCCAAATCACTCGCTTGTAAGGGCCTTCCTCTGGCAAACCGACGTACCGGCGACACGCGTCGCGATCGGGAGGTAAATTCCAAGCTTTAAAAGTCGCAGTCCCTTCAAGACACTCCCAACTGATGGACGGTAGTTCGGCCAGTTTCCTTACCAACCTCTTCTGCTTGTCGCTGCGCAAGTTCTCGAAAGTAGTTTGCGGATGCTGGCTAAACGGACTATTTTGGGGTATCTTCCAGAATATCTCACAGCAGAAAGAAAGGATAGGTTCGTAGTCTGGAGTATTAGGGCTTGATAGCAGGTCCAGCAATGGGGCTATAGCAGATTGTAACGTTGATTCTGGTAGCGGCCGTACCTTGCATGCTGATTCCAGACTTTTCATAGCGTATTCTCCCAGGGCGCCTATGTAGAATGGTATTTGTGGCTCCGTCTCGGCCGGCGGGTTCGTGATCGCCGAAGCTAGTTCGTTGATAATGGATATGTCAACAATCTTTAGACGCGAGAGGCCTACAGCGGCCGCCCAGCGAAGCGAAGGATCTTGGTGAGTGAGAAATTGATGTAGCCTCTGTTCAACCGTTCGACTCCCAGTAATGTTTGAGGAGGGAGAGCTTGCAAACAGTAGGACAAAGGAAACGATTGCCGTGGCTAGGAGTCCCTCGGGAATGCTGTTGGAGTCTTCGAATACAATTGGATATAGCAAGTGTAGTGTCCTGTCCGAGGACTCCGGGAAGAACGCCACGGCATGAGCTGCTTCCGCCCGAACTTTAGCATCGGGGTCATGCTGGAGTAAGTCACAGAGCGTCGGTAGTGCCTTATTCTGTACAGCATCGTAAGCTGACATACTATTCTCCATTTCTTTAAGCGCAGCCCCGAATCGTGGCGGAACACGTTCACGTTTCTCTCGTGTCTCTTCATCAAGCGATTCTGCGACCCATTCATCAAACTTCCGCCTCTCATCTTCAACAGTGAGGTGCCGTCTATCTTCTAGTTTCTGGCGCCAAGAGACAATGTCCACCCCGTTGGGAAGGAAATAGTGGTCGTGGCCGAGAGCAATGTCACAGAGCAGACGCACAATCTGGTCTCGATCATGGATGGCCCTATTGGCGGCGAGGGCGGCGAGAAAGGGTACTATAGCGGCAGAAGCGGGATATCGGGAGCCTTGATGCCAAACATTACCGTAAAACTCATACATGGCATCAGCGCGATCAGACTTTCGATCGGACTCTAGCAAAGAGAGGAGCCCGGGAATGTCTGTTGCTGGGCCGTAGGCATGATTGATCGCGGCCCAGTTCTGGCCACCCACGGTAGCTAGGACGGTCTCAGGCATATTCTCCACTCAGAAGCGCTAGTTGCCACAAGTCTCGCGCTAGAAGTAGTCTTGCTGATATTTTGAACGACAAAATGAGTGGGCCGTCGTAAGATCCGTGGCCTGGCGCTAACCCCAAATAGGATATTTTTTACCTCGGCGGCGATTGCCTATTTAGGCTTAGGTTATCACGCGGCTGGTGGTCTTTCAACCCCAGCCGAGTTCCTCACTTGGGTGTGCCAGGCTGATCCGCAGACTGCCCGACCGCCGAATTTAGACGACGCTCACTCAGGAAGTGTGAGCGTGGATCTCTTTCCGTGTTTCTACGAAGCATATACGTGTCAGAATACTTTCAGCCGGACTCTTCACGTTACAATCTTTCGAAAAATGTCGTCCTCGCGGCACCCCGACGATGGTGATAATCCCCACGAACCTCTTTCCCCCAGTGTTTACAATGGCAGGACTGGGCAACCGCGACGATTTGGACGTTTCTGGCATGGCTTTCGCCCAAAAACCCCCATGTTTCCAAGCCAAACCATGGCCTTGAAGAAATCGATCAGACACCACCAGAGCCCTTTTTCCAAGGAGGCAATCGCGGTCCTCAAGATAGCCGTGTTATACGGCCGAGCCATGGCTCACGACATAACAATCGTCTCCTACTAAGACATAGTGGCCCGTCTCGACCAACTGCCCCCAAGAATCGGTCTGCTGGAGGAAACAGTGATGTCCATGGGTGCTACATTAGTCGGGGCAATGGTGAAGTTAGTAGTTACGCCAGTGGGAGTAATAGTAGAGATAATCGCGGAAGTAATAGTGGGGTTGGTCGTCACACTGGCGAGAGCAATGACAGAGCCTCTATCGAAGCTCTTCGTGAAGCATATGAGCGGTTTTTTCGAGACCTTAGCGAGTACTGTGAGCAGCCTGGAATCGCGGATACCTTCCTGTCGCAGCATTAGGTTGTGGCTAAGTATGTGGCTGAGCTGCAGTCCAAGAACGACAAGCTTTCTACGAGGTGCGAAACTCAGGAGAATGCTGTGGCACGTCTCGGCGGATTGCTGGCTGAAATCGGGCATAAGATAGGGAAGCTGGACCTAGGCTTCGAGGAGAGTACGAGAGAGGGCGGCCTGCTTCCAGCTACAGATTTGGCGAACGTCCTTCTTGACCGGTATAGGGGGCTCGTGGCTCACTTAGGTGACCGGCTCAAGCGGAAGGATGAGGAGCGCGAAAGTCTCCAAAAAAGGCACCGCGATCAGGAAGCTTCTCACGAAAGAGAGCTGAGGGAAATAAAACGTGTATATGACCAGGAAATCCACAAGCAGGAGGCTCGCGGCGCCGCTGAAGCGGCAGGTTTCAAAGAGCATATCAGTGCACTGAAAGCTTATCACGCAAATAGCATGGCTAGTTTAGCTACCAACTATGACGAACAACTTTGTGTACAGAAACTCTGTTATGACAAGCAAAAGGCTGATGAACAGGAGCAACTTCGTCAACAAAAGGACAGACAGGAAAGTGAACTCACAGCTCTTCGAAAAAACTTAACTACCAGGGATCGATTCCAGCCGATGCCATCTAGCGCGCTGGGGATCGGTTTCGGTACTTGAAGTTCTTGGTTGGCACGCTCGCTAGGTCTCCCTTTGCACGGCGGGAGGTTAATGCAGAAAACTTGAAGTGTTTAGAAAGAGGACTTTAGCTAAAACTATACCAATGCAGTAACACAAGTTTATCCTTGAGAGTATCCTTTGGGCTATTCTTGCAGATGGCGTCTTTTCGACCCCGTTTAAAGTTCTAGGTAGCTACGGCGAGCACCTGGACGCTATGTGGAGCCAGCTTTTCTGGGGGGTGAGCAGAAAATACTCTATCTTGATGAATCCATATCTAACACCAAACAGACCAGTGTTCTCAACGGGCCCGGCCAGCCCGTTTAGCCCGCCTGGCCGACCTCGCTAGGCCGGCCCCTTTGTGCAACAGCCGGCCGACTTCTTTCGGGCCGGCCAGGGCGTCCCTTTCTACAGCCCGGACCAGCGCGGGCCGTGGTCAAAAAGGCTGGGCCGGGCCCGTTGAGAACACTCAAACAGACCAAAACTCAACCAATCCACCTTCGAATGGCCTCCGCCAGATAGCCTCGATGAAAAGTGGAGATATGCCACCTTCGAAAAATTACAGTGTAGGCTATTAGCAAACGAGGGATTACGCGGGGCTGACGAAGGAGAGATTAAGAAGAGCCACAAGAACAACTCCTCGAAAGTCTCGGACGCTTCATCTGAGGCACTGTCCAGAATCTCTGCTCAGAATAACTATGCAGAGATACGCTCCATCGTCGATGCAGCTTCTTCACTTGCTCTTGATTTTGGGACCCAAAGGTGTAGACTGCAAACAATTGCCCCCCAACCAAACGACAAGGTCTCTAGAAGGACTCTAGCGACTTACGAGGACTTCAACGATCAAAATCCCTCGAGTTCTGAAATGGGCATTGAACAATTCACCCTCTCGCCAGGGCTGTGCGCGATTGGCACCGGACACGGAGGCTCTTTTGAGCGGATCACCGATATATGCTCAGCAGCCGTGTATCTGAAGACCGATAACTTGTAATTTGGGACTCTGGGTTGGTTGGTTCAGGCAGATAGTGTCATTTTAACTACTCGAGCGGTATGATGCAGGGAACATAGGCGGGCTTCGATTACTTATAATGACGTCACGGTTCTCATAAAAAATTCTAAATTCTAGCCATGTTACTTCCTATGTTGTAACGGCGAAACATGTCATGTCCACTAAAATTCTCTATTAAATCTGTTTGGCCGTGGTTGAGATCGTGCTGTTAAGACTTGCAAGACACTGCAACAAACACTAAGTGAATCCATTCACCTCATCGGTCGGTTTTCGATTTCCTACTCACCCTTGCGTTATACTCCTCCCATTAGAATACTTCAACCGCTACACCTAAATTCTTACATATGCTATCATCGTAATACCAACGAGGCAAGCGAAATACCCCAAGCAGAGTCTTACAACAACAGGCCAATCATACAGAACAAGACCGACATGAGCGCACCAACGTGGTTCGCCACGGCGGTGGCTGCACCACCAGTTTTTGTGGCAGAAGTGGCGGCAGGAGTAGTTGTCCCCGCTTCAGTGGTAACGCTGCTCGCTGTTGTGCCAGTCGATGAGCTCTTACTAGTTGCACTGCTGACGGAGCTGCTGGGCGTACTGTGGGTGGAACTACTGGTTGCGCTACTAGCGGAGCTATGGGATGCACTGCTAGCGGAACTACTGGCTGTACTGCTGGCGGAAATGCTGGTTGTACTGCTAGCGGAAATGCTGGTTGTACTGCTGCTGGAACCAGGCGTGACAAAGCTACCGCCAGCCACACTGCTGGGGGCAACTCCACTATTCGCGTTCCTCGCGTTTGCTTTGTAACTATCCAAGGTATTGCCTCCGCTCGGTCTGACAGAAAAACTAAGCAATTTGCAACGGGCTATTACGTGGGTATGGGGGTGGCGCGTACGGGTTTATGACGGCAACCATACCACTCTGGCAGTGCGCGTCTAGGGCGCAGTACAGCCAAATCGGACTCGTGTCCTTGATATCTACAACGAAGACTTGGTTCTGTAGCCTGCCGTCAGTTCTGTCATTCAAGATGCGGTTGACGAGGTAGCTATACCGAACTTCCCGAGTTCACAAAGACAAGTCCAGAGTTGATGCCTCCATTTGGGTTGCAGGGGCTACTGAAATCAGACTGTGTGACCGAATGGCCCTGTTGGAGAGGTGTGGGTCAGCTCATGCTCAACAGTACGGCAACACAGCAGATTGGGTCAGGATAGGCTAGAGAAATTGAGCCGACTTACGGAGGGAAAGAAGGTGAATTGAACCTGGTCGTCGACCGCGGCCACGATGATGTCAGGGGCGTACACAAGTCCGTCCGCCCCTACATCGACCTTGATGGTTTTTCCAAAGGCTATAGCGGCGAACAGCGGGATCGCTAAAATGGAGATGAATCGCATGATTTGGGGCGTTTTGTGCCAGAATCTTCCTAGGCTGCTGGGGGCGGATGTGTTCGGTAGCAGGAGGTCGAGCGAGTATATGAGACGATCGAACAAGCGTGGAGTTCTGAACCGAGTTCTAAAAGGCCGCAAGGGGACAGGGAATCGTAGTCGAAGCCCTTGAAAAGCTGTAGAGTTCGAACCAAGTGTCGATCAAGTCCTCGTGAGGTGATGCCAGACACAGCCCCACCTGGATGACGTGACGTAAGCGAGCGATTATGCTGTCTTGGCAGAAGCATTACGGTGACACGGATGATATGTAATCTGGCTTGGCCTGCGATTGGCCTATCAGCTGCTCCCGACCCGTAACCGAATACGAATTTCTGGGCGCTGTTCTGAGAGCATAGTGCTATGCAAAGGCTTGTGACAAAGCGGCTACTCCTAAAATTCGGATATACTAGGCTGCTCCAGGTTGTTGAAGGTTTCACTTAGATTGAGAAAGAGCTGTGATTTAAATAGGCGTTCTCGGCATTCTGCTCTCTCATGCTAACCAAACTGTGGAAACTAAAATTATTAACACTAGATTTCCACTAGACGTTGTCTCGTTCACTGTAAGCTGTAGTGGGAGAGGCCTTAAACATCTCTTGGAAATGCTCAAGTCTGGCTTGATCTGCACACTTGAGGGTAGGCAGAGTACTGGACAATACGGTCTGATCCCCTCCATTTTCGAAGCTTGAAAGCTATAGATGGTAAAGGACGAGAAAGCATGTTTGTTGTTTACAATAATCCCATTCCATAGGAGTATGTGGCGATCTGACTCCGATAGGGTCTCGTCTTCTTAGTTGTCTTGGGTGTTCAGGTACGTGGCGAGATATTCGTAGGGTGACCGTGGGACAGTTATGTTAGTCCCTGGAAGAGCTAGCAATAGTGGGTATACTCTGTGCTGTCATGTTGACTGCAGGATCGAAAGCAATGGGAAAATGTTGGGGGATGGAAGGGTTTATTCTATGAATCCATGGCCTGGCTCTGGCTCCGTGAATTGGAGTAGGCTAGTTCGGGGTTGGTATATGTATCCTGAATCGGCCCAATTATTCCGGGAACTCCGTTGTATCTGCGAGTTGGATATACGCGTCAGGGATATTCAAGAAAGTTTCGCGAACGGCAGCACCCCGTCTCCAGACCACCCCAATCCACGAATCGTATGCAACACAGCTCTACTAGTCGCGAACCATCTGGATTTGAAGTTGCGGCAGAAGAGCAGGAACGGCGACAGGCTTTACGCCCTTGAGGTCCTCACACCTGGAATAGTTAATAGATCGCTGTACGAATTTCCTTTGTATTTAGTTAGTTCGGCCTTAGTCTATCTATATTAGTTGAATTTATGTGTTACGATCTACATCTAAGCCTACGATGTGGTTGGGCTGTCAACAAGGGTGTGCGTGTACCAAACAGGGGGGGAGGGTGTCCGTACCATTTTGGAGTATGCGGGTACCGGAAGCCCATGGTTTTCCTTCCCTCGGCGGGGTCTCAACCTGGCAGATAAATAGGACGGGTATACGGGCTTTGAGTATATGTGGACGTGTTTCCGAGCTTGGTAAGGTTTGGCTAGTTCTTAAACGGTGGTGTTTTGGTCATTGAAATTTACTCGGTGAGGTTAGAAACAATTGGGATTACTCTCGTGGACTACACCTGCGATCGGGTCCTTGCGAGTGATGCCTCTGGAAGATGGCGCGGTAGGGATCTCAAGGTGAAGGGAGGCTTCCTCCGATTCAAGACAGTTCGGCTTACTCGGTGTGCAGCAGCCATGAGATATCATAAAGGAACTAGAGACGCGCAAGTACTCAGAACCCCATCCAATCATGGAAAAGCCGACACGTCCCCTAACTAAACGCCAACAGGGTAGACAGGATCCCCTATATGAACTGCCACAAAAGCAAAAGACTTAGCCTTGCTACCGCAAACAGGGTTAGGTGAAATCACTCACTTAGTTCAAACTTCACTGGATCCTGCACCATCGGCGCGTAAACACTCCCAAGTGCATGATGTCGAAAGCTGCTTCACGTTTCGCTTGGATTTGATGGTGCTTGGCAAGCTGGCGAAGTGCCCAACTCTTTTGAGCACTTTGGACAGACTTCACTAGCTACGCATTTATCCCGCCAATAGCGCTACATATTTCGAGTTTGTATTCACCTATCTGCAGCCTCCGCCCCCTCTGAGATTTCCTGGGGAATCCGAATTCAACCGATCTTTTGCGGTGGGCTGGCTGTCGGCTCGTATCTTATATCAGATTAGTCCTTGTCGAGGTGTCAGGTCCGGATGCCCTTGCAAGGGACCTAGTCTATGAAGGAAAGTGTAACTGCCCATCGATGCTATTTTCAGGGACCTGGTTACCGCATAACTACAGGAGAGGCAGCCCAGTTTAACTTGATATATCCCTGTCTATAGCCTACTTAAGGCGTGTGTGACGCGCAAGACACGAGGGTGAAATCACCTTTCCCCACAAGGCTGCATTAACTCAACTGGTAAGTGAAAGACAGCCTTCGAGAGGCGCATGTATCGCACCTATCAGCTACGAACTACCTTAACGGGCGCTAAACCCTCTGGGTAATAAGCTCATCCTGTATCCGCGCAAAACCATGTCTAAGGTCCCAATGAGACCAACTACTCTACTAGGAACAAGGCACGTCTGGAAAGCTACCCATTAACTGTAGGACACACGGGCCTCATGGCAAGCGTAGATACGAAGCTTTCTTGGCCTCTCGTTTTCTGTCTCCGTTCAGCAAAAACAGCAGAGTTTGGGCAGAAACGCAGCTAATAAAGAGAATATCTGTCGGCGAATATATGCTATGGTGTGTCATGCTGGCTGATCTGGAGGTGCAACACCCAACTGTACCAAGGCTCCCCGTCAGGGAGGAGCGGTTCCGCCTCCCGGACCAGTTAGAGTTATCCCAACTCCCTGCTCCACCGTCCAGCACTCGCAGTCCTCTTGGGAACCCGTATTAGAAGATAGCGTGTTGATAATAGTTCTAGAGGGTCCTAGCTAAGTGACAGCCCAAGCTCCACCGCCGGGATCTCAAGACGACAAGATTACATGCTAATATCCCACGGGATGTATCGAAGGGACTTGTTTGCGTCCTTCAGCAAATCACAAACCATAAAGAGACGGCCAGCTTTGAATGTGGGGAACCCCCGGCACACAAATGGCGGGAGGGTGGAGATTGGTGCGGTCGCCGATCATTGTGGCAGAGCCCCTGGAAGTCTAATTAGCCTATTTTTCGGGGGTGGGGATATTGTTGATCTTGTACGCGATATGCTAGAGCTGGAGCAACCGTTACATTCGGCGCTAGATACTGAATAAGATACGGGCTTCGTAACACCGTATGAAAAACCCTAGGTTACCCCACAAAGAGAACCCAAACCCGCGCGAGAGCACTCTCGCTAGCGAGCCTGCTGCTGGAAAGCACGCCCGACATTCCTTCCCATGTAAACAATCCCTAGTCTAGTTACGTATCACGACGAGCTCTCTGACTGCCCACCAACTCACCTTCCGGCTTCCCCACGACGCCTTGTGCAAACCCCCATAAGCCCCACACCCCAACCCTACCTACCATCCCCAACCCCCTAGCTCCCCCCTCTCCAAACCGGCCTCCTCTTCTCCAGAAATGCACCAACACCCTCTACCTTATCCCCCGTCTCAAAACTCGCATAATACACCGTCCGCTCAAACTCATCATCCAGCCGCAACGCATCCGCTACCCCAACCCCGTCAGCACCCCTTTAAAAAAACCCCTCACGGGTCTAATACGCACCTCGACAAACAGCCTCCTTCGCAAACGCCACAGCAGAAGGACTATTACCCGCGACTTCCCTCGCGACCTCGAGGACACCCTCAAGTACCTCACCCGGTGGGAATGTTCCCGAGATCAAACCCGTGCGTTCGGCGTCCGGCACTGGGATCGGCTGGCCGAGGAGGATGTGTCTCATCGCCTGTGAATCGGAAGGGGTGTGGTTGTTAGCTCGCCCCTAGAACAAGTAGACGGGGTGAGAGTCTTGAAGGGGCGAACGGACTTTATACTTCCCCATCGCAGCAGTAACCCGCTGCGTGCCTCCCATGCCGGGGAGGATGCCGATTTTCACTTCTGGGAGTCCGAGGCGCGCGGTGGTGGATGTGAATACCATATCACACTACCCACAGACTTTAGCCCTACGATCCGCGCTCCACCGAACTTCGGAGGTAGAGAAGAACGTACCAACAACGCCAACTCCAACCCCCCGCCCAACTACCACCCGCCCAACAACCACTCATCAGCCAGAACGCCAATCAGACAACAACCCCAACCCCAACCCCAACCCAAAGAAACCAGCTAAACATACACATATTCCCTCTACAGCCGCCAACACCGGCTTCCTAACCCTCTTCACTCCGTCACTCAGATTCCTCAGGTACTGTATCCGCCTCGCTTCATCCGCGGAGAGAGCGGCGATATCGGATAGATCCGCTCCGGCTGTATCCGGGATCCGCAGTCATCAGCCCAGTGTCCAGTCCACCCCCGGCCCCCGCTTCCGGTCTCGCGATAAAATCCCGTGGGTATCCTAAGGATAGGGATGAGGTGGAGATAGGGGTTTATGCTGTTTGAGTACCCACCGCTGAAATTACCCCCTGCGCCGGTGAGGACGATGCAGCGGACGTCAGGGTCCTCATCAGCGACTCGAAGCTGCTCGAGAAGCAATTCGATCAGTTCATGGGACAGCGCGTTTCTCTTCGACAGCCTAGACAACGTCAGGAGCGTAATGGGGGGGTGCGGTTTCGATGATGCGAGGGGAGGGGTGGCGGGAGGCGGGTTATCTCCGGATCTACCCGGTGTGGGGACGGATGGTGGAGGTTCCGTGCTGCTCATTTGGATAGATCAGAGAGGTTAGGTACGAGGTGAAGGCGAGATGAGGTTCGTTTCGCGTTAAAAGGGTGGCGCTCGTGTCGTGTGGGGTGGAGGTTATTTTCTCGTGTTCCTGAGATGAGGTTGGTGGCCTCGCGAAGGAAGAAAGCAAGGAAGTTCCGCATGTGCGCCTCGTAGCCCCGCGTCGCGTACCTACCTTCCCCGTTGCCGGGCTGGATGTACAGCGAGCGACGGAACAGCAGAATAGGATACCCGTCCTGAAAATCACGGGATGAGGATCGGGATTATCGCCTGCTTCAGACAGATTACAATCGCTTCACACAGATTAACGTCGCTTGCTACCTAAGAACTTGAGGCAGTGTAAAGTAACTGCGAGTGCAGATGCAAGTTGCTGCGCGTCGAGCCAAATCCCCGGTGTCGGTATAGAGCGTGGGTTGAGTTGGGGTCGTTATCGGAGCGACCGGAAGATCTCGATTTCTGGCAACGGCGTGTCATCCGCTGTCAGCCGGGAAAAGAAGAAAAGGGAGATCTGATAAAGTGGGGCCACATGTGCATGTGCCGAAAGTGAGTGTGTATGCAACGGTCGGAATTGTCCCCGCACTCCTTTTTCCTTGCCGTGCGTGCACTTTTCCCCGTTACACGGAATGGACTGTATGTATATGTATTTATGCATGTACGCGCATTCGTACTCCCACGCCCAAAAACCCAAAAAAGACGAAACGATTGGCTCTAATTATCGTGGCACGTCGCGCGAAGTTGTAATCAAGACCGAGACGGGGAACGTTGCGACGCCTAAAACCCCTCATCTGCTTGGCAGAGGGGTCGCTGGGTGAGAGAGTTAGGACTGGAAGCCGTTTGGCGGAGAAAGGGAAGTGATCGTAAGCCAAAAAGCCGGTAGAGTCGAAGGCGGATTAGGTTGGTTGCAGGGCTGCGATGCGATGCACATGCGGCGAGGGTGGCGGAGCAAACAGAGTTTCCGCTCGTTGGACCTGGACCTGGACCTGGACCTGGACCTTAGACCTGGACCGGGAAAATGACATCCTAGGTTTTTGGTGACTCGCTCAATGTGATCAACCATTGCATCTTTGCGGAAGAAGACTTGTCCTCATTGATCAGGATCGGCCCGCTTTGGCTAGGCAACATAGTTAGAGGGAAGGAGGACGACGTGACATTTTTCTTTCGTTTCTGCGCTCGATTTTCGAGGACTCTCTAATAACTAGGTGATCGGCAGGCGAATTGGAACCACACTTTTTCTACGAATCACACCAACGCAAGCGAGGTATCACAGCACTCCCGACATCATCATTTCGTGCGACAAACCTCGCCCTAACCAAACCTGCATAGGAGACTGAGACATGCGTACGTGCCGCTCCACCGTCTAGTCCACCATGCGACACAAAGTAAGGTAAGCAGTAATGGCACTGCAGACCGGCGGATGCGCGGTTCCACGTCTGTTCGTCGGGACGCCATCCCCTCCAGGATTTGCTGGCGCGAAAAAAATAATTGCAGGCGCTTTGCGTGTGAGAGACAGAGTGACAAAAGGCGTTGCGCACCCGACCGGCAGGGCCAAGAATGACCCCCGACTAACTAACGTTTCGTTTCGGGCGTTGCGTTTCGCAACGAGCCACTAGAAAAGGAAAGACGCGGAGATTCGAATAGTGAGTTCGACCAAAGCTTAACTAATATAGGCAGCCCAATTGAGCGCGCACGGTCGGGCGAGGATCGAATAACCTGGCACGGTACGTAGTACCCCGTGCTTCGTACCTAACCGGCAAGAGCACACGGTCGGCGCGTACCCATACAAGCTGACAATCCCTTGTTCTCCCAGCCTAATCCACACGCCCTTGTCTACATTCACCCACGACCATCCAGCCTGTTTCCCCCACCCCAGTTTCCGTTTCCCGGGTAGGTATCAATAACCCTCTCTCGCGCACCGCACAATGAAAAACCCTTGTCAGAGATACCTGGACACGTCCCACCGCACATCAAAAAAAAACCAGGGCCCAGGTCACCATTGATCTCCCGGTCGCTAGGCGCAGCGAGCTTACTTCCGTCACGCCCACGCACAGAAAAGAATCGTGCGCACGTACATTACATATTTCTACATGCCACCTGCGTACTGCACCACACAAATGGGCACCGGGCTAACTTCCTACCTAGTCCCAGACTGCCGCCCGGTCCATTTCCCCATGTCACCCATCCCACCCATCCCGCGCTAACGAATAATGTTCCGGACGCAGACAAAACACTTTTTTCTTGGCTTACACCCTATTCTCCCCATGTAGCCTAGCCTAGCCCATCGCCAAGCATTCGATTAAAAGGGATGAGGAAGAGGAGAAGCTCCCTGGCCCTCACACACCTGAACAGGCTTTCCCCCTTCCAAGCTCCACGCGCTAGCACTAGCCAACCCACGGTCATTACATCGGTAGGAGACCATGAATCTCCGGCGAAGCTTGCGCAAAGCTCTCTTATCCCAAGCCTATCCTATCCCCCCCTTTCCCTCGGCATGTGTAACGGACATGCTTACCCCGAACTTTTTATCTTTCGGCAACGCTCTAGCAGGCAGCGCGACTCGCGCTGTGCTGTGTAGGTGTGGGTAGCATTGCTAGTTTACGTGTAACCCCTAGCCCCGGCCTAGTCTGGGAGAGAGAAAAAATATAAAGAGGGCTGGGACGGTCTGACGTAGGAAGCCTGGGAAGAGGGTTTTGAAAGGTGTTCGTCTCGTCCCGTCTTGTCTTGTTCTTTGCTTGACGCACACACGTACGCGACTGCTGGTTCGGAAAAGCTTTGACGTACCTTGACGGTGTGCTGGCACGGCTTCGGGTTCTGGTTCAGAGGGCTTCGGGTAGGGATACGTAGCTTTGTGCACCTAATCGACGACCGACAGCGACGCGAACACTAAAACCAACACCAACCCACCGCCGCCACCAACACCACCATGCCACGCCCCACTCACCAACGCCACCCCCACCTCCCGCCTCCATCCAAACCCCTTCCGCGCCTCCCCCTCCCCCCCTCAGCCTCTGGCCCCCACCTCTCCCCCCTCTTCTCCACCATCCCCGCCGCATTCGCCCACCACGCCCACCTCACCCCCAACCTCCCCGCCCTCCGCGATCTTCCCACCTCCCGCGCCCTAACCTACCGCCAACTCGACCACCTCTCCGCCAACCTCGCCATGCACCTCCGCTCCCTCGGCGTTCGCCGGGGGGTAAGGGTCCCCATTGTTGCGAAACGAGGATTGGAGTTTGTGGTGGGGGTGTTAGCGGTGCTGAGGGCGGGGGGGCAGTATGTCCCGCTTGATGGGGGGGTGGTGGCGGAGGAAGGGTTGGGGCACGTGGTGAGGGAGTGTGGAGGTGGGGTTGTGGTTTGTAGTAAGGGGTTTCGGAGGAGGGTAGAGAGGTTGGTTGGGGGAGAGGGGGTGGTTTTGGTGTTGGAGGAGGTGTTGTGGGGGCTGTCTGGGGAGACGGGGGAGTGGGAGGATGAGGAAGTGACTTCGGAGGATGGGTGTTATGTGGTTTACACGTCCGGTACCACTCCTTTTCCGTCGCCAGCTGTGAACTGGATAGCTACTAACTAACCCTAACGAACAGGCACGACGGGCCGCCCCAAAGGCGTGGACGTAACGCACGGGAACGTGACCAACCTCCTCTGCACTTCCCCGGGTAACGTCGGGATGCGCCCGGGGATGCGGGTAGGACAGATGCTGAGTATTTCGTTTGATATGGGGGCGTGGGAGACGTTGGGAGCGCTGTGTAATGGGTGTTGTTTGGTGATAAGGGGGGGAGATTGGGACGCTGCGCTTAGGGAGGTGGGTGGTTCTCCTTTCTCATCCATCTCGTTGGGTGGCGGGAGTTGGTGGGCGGTGGGCTGATTGGTGGCGGAGGTAGATCGATATTCTGATTTGTACTCCGACGGTGCTGGCGAGGTTTAGACAGGAGGATTACCTGAATGTCAAAGTCGTCGCGACGGCGGGGGAGCCGTGTCCGCAGAGGTTCGGAATTCACGCTCTTTGAAGCTCCCCGGCTAACATCCTCTTAACGCCCAGACTAGCAGACGCATGGGCAACCCCCACCCGAACCTTCTACAACTCGTGCGGTCCCACAGAAGTCACTATCGTAAACACCATGCACAAGCACATCCGCGGCACCCCGCTCTCGATCGGTCGGCCGACACCGAATAATTCCGTGTATATACTTGATGGGAATATGGAGCCTGTGCCGGTGGGGGAGGTGGGTGTTATGTGGGCTGGTGGGAAGGGGATCACGAGGGGATATGTGGGGTTAGAGGAAAAGACAAGGGAGAAGTGGAAGGTGGATCGGTTTGCTGGGGATAGGTGAGTGGAGATCACCGCGTTTTTCTCTCCTATAGTATTTCTGCTGGGAGGAACCCGAGCTGGGTGGTTGTGGGGCTTTTACTGAGATATCCGTTCGAGGGTAGATCGATGATGTTCAATACGGGCGATTTGGCGAGGTGGCGGGAAGACGGGTGCTTGGAGATGCTGGGGCGTGTCGACGATCAGGTTAAGATTAAGGTGAGTGAATGCTAGGAAACCCCGCATCCTCAATTTTTCTCTACGGCGAAGAACTGACCCTCCGTTCCCGAACGTTTAGGGTTTCCGCGTCGAGCTGGACGGCGTCTCCGCTGCGCTTCTTTCCTGTCCCGGTGTAACCGCCAGCGCCGCCATAACGATCGATGGAGAACTATGGGGTTTCCTTTGCCCACTAACGTGTGATGTCGATACCGTCCGAACACATCTGGCGAAGTTGCAGCCTTACTATGCTATTCCAAGTCGATTTCACCTTCTTGACGAGTTACCCATGACAATAAATGGAAAGGTTTGTAAACGAGAATTGAAGGCGTTGGTGAGTATGGGAACGTGGAAGAATGAGGTCGCCGTTACCGTGCAAAGCGTCCGCATTTCGTCGTCTAGTATCACATCCGGCAGCGTTGCGGATCTCGGCGATGGCAGTTCCAATCCCTCCGTTACAACCTTGGCGGACAAAGAAACGCTTGTTCTCGAGAAACCTCATAGCTTATCATCATCAAACGCCGACCTAGAAAAAGGCGAACCCCTTGACCTAGCCGCTCCAATTCCTGACAAAGCCCTCCCCAAGCCCCTCCGTGGCTTACGCCACCGCATCTTCATAGTCTACCGACGTCTCTTCTCCATCCTCTGGCTTATAAACCTCATCATCCTCGCCCTCTTCCTCCTCCTCCCTATCAATGGCCAATACCTCAACACTGTCGCCCTCGCCAATCTCGCCATCGCCATTCTCATCCGAAACGACACAATCATCAACGTCCTTTACACCCTCACTTGCTCCGTCCCTCCAACCTGGCCGCTCTGGATCCGCACCCGCTGCGCAAAAATCTATCACCTCGGTGGACTCCATAGTGGTGCCGCGTCCGCAGCCGTTCTCTGGTTTACGGGAGCAGTTGCACACTCCACATTCATCGTGGGCAAGGAGACTGCCACCGCCTCCCTCGGGACAACAATAACCGGGTACATAACACTCACTCTCCTCTTAGTCGTCCTAAGTTTCGCACACCCTGAGTTCCGGAAGAAATACCATAATCATTTTGAACTCATCCACCGGTTTGGCGGGTGGTCCGCCCTCGCGTTGACATGGACTCAGGGGCTCCTCTCCACCCGAGACTCCGCTCAAACCGCACAGATCCCCTACTCCACCGCCTGTCTTCAGGCGCCTAATCTGTGGCTGCTCGCCGTGATCACGCTTAGCATCGCTAGTTCGTGGTTCACGCTCCGCAAAGTAGATGTTCATGCGGAGGTACTGTCGGATCATGCAGTGCAGTTGCATTTCGACTACGTGACACCCGTAGTAGGGAGTTTCACCCGGATCTCAGAGAGCCCGTTGATAGAGTGGCACTCATTCGCTACGATCCCGGTGATGGAGGGTCAAGTGACCGAGAAGCGCAAGAAAGGGTATTCTCTTATCGTCAGTAAAGCTGGGGATTGGACTGGGAAGCAGATACGGGAGCCGCCGGCGAGGCTGTGGGTTAGAGGGTTGCCTGGTACGTAAGCTCCTCCGAAAGGGGACTCAAACCCTAACTGGTTTTTCTTTTGAACGATAGCATGCGGTGTAATGCGCATTGCGACCCTCTTCAACAGCCTCGTCGTCGTCGCAACCGGCTCCGGCATCGGCCCCCTCCTCGGCTTCATCCAAGCCCAACCCATTCCCTGCCGCGTCATCTGGAGTACCCCCAACCCCGAAAAGACATTCGGCAAGGCCATAATCGACGATATCAGACGCGTGGACCCAGAGGCTATCATCCACGACACGAGGGTTCTTGGAAGACCAGATTTAGCGAAGATGAGTTTCCACTTAGCGAGGGAGTGCAGGGTGGAGGCGGTGTGTATTATTGCGAATGAGAAGATTACGAAGAAGGTGGTTTATGGGTTGGAGACGAGGGGGGTTCCGGCTTATGGAGCAATTTGGGATAGTTGACGTAGCTGGTCTGCGGGGCGATTGTACGTAGGTTTTCATCCCTGCTAGCTTGTGAATGATTAGTTGTTGCGTTGTAGATACTCTTTCTTTAGCTCTTCAAGATTGTAGATATTGTTTCGTTTTTCACGTTTGGCGTGCTTCGTGAATATGTTGCACCCCATTCGTGACCCACCTCCGTTCATGGAGCGGGTAAGATTTTATGAGTGGGGTACCCCCACGATCTGGCACCCACTTCGTGACTGGGGTACACTCCGTAGGTAAACAAAAACTTTTGATTCTATGATATGACTACGTACAAATAAACAAAATAAAATGAGACCCTATTCTGTGTGAGACTTAACCTGAATAGTGTCACTATTCGTATTCGCTTGTCTCCATTTTGACAAAGCTTTACTTGACTCTTCTCTTTCTTGCAGACTTATCTGCATACCAGTTTACACCTCAGAGAGTATAGTGCATTGATGATTTTCATGCTCCCTGTAGTAATGTATGCAGTATTTTTGGTTTGCCTTGTAACAAGCACACTCTCTTGTTCTACAACCTAAAAGATAACTACATATAATAAAAGCTTTAGTGATAGTACTTTCCTATAAAGCCATATGGCAGAGAGTGACTTTATTCTATATATCATAAGGTATTTCCATATCTATCTGGTCTAGAAGCTTGTTGATTTTACTAATAAAGTATTTTCTATCCAGAATACCATATTTTGTAATAATCTCATAAAGACTAAGTTTGTTTTCATCAGGATTAAAGTATACTCTCCCTAAAACTTACTTGTTATTTATAAATAAGTAATCTAAAGTAGATATAGTAACATTAACTATATTCCCCTTTTTTAGTATAATCAGATTTTTCTACTTTCCATATTGTCAAATAGATTTCTTATTTGTATATTGTTGATTTAAGTAAATCTCTTGATATATTTGCTCCTATTAAAACTGGATAATATATAAGATTTCTAAATCTGTAATAGCTTTATCATTTATTTATAGTATAACACATTATAAGACAGTTAAAGAGTTTAACAAATCTAATTATATAGATAGACTTAATTGCTTCAGGTTAAAGGTTTTGCATATAGAGTTTTCGATATCTTGTTTTTCTTATAATAAATATACTATATCTTTACTGTTATTTATCAATAGTTTAGTGAAAATTTTCTAATCTAAAGCTTTATCTTTATTATCTATAGCTTCTTCCTTAATCTCCATAGGTAAATATTCTCTGGGGGGAATTACTAGATGCTGCTGCACTTTCTGTCTAAAAACAACCTTTTAATAGGTTTTTTTAATAATATTATGATAGTTATAGTTTATTTGCAAAGCTATGATAAATAACTTATTTGCCTAAGAAAATAAGTTATTAGTTTACCTCCAAACTAAGATTTTGTGCTTAACTACCCCATTTGTCTACTTTACCAAACTCTGATTTTGCAGTATTCTAGGTTGACCATTGATAATTTTTATACTATAATAGACAAGTAATTCTTTTAATACTTTTTTAAACTCAGGTCTATTATTAAACTACAAAATTCTAGAAGCATTACAAGTTTCTATCCATATTAATATATGGCTAGCTCTAGTTGTAGCTTTCTTGTTTTAAATAGAATAAAGTTATGAAAATTTATTGAAATGGCTTTAATGTAATATACTCATTAATATTATAAATACTATACTTATAAAAAGCTTTTCCTTAATACTTGGTAGTGAAAAGTTCAAGTATATACAAGTATATAAATATTGAATTTTAAATAATTAAAAAAGAGTTATTTGGATAGACAAATACTCTTTTAAAGTTAAGTATAATAGTAATACTATATAAGTATAATGTAAAAAAGAGAAGCAATTTTTGAACATATACTTGAAACATATATTCAAGAGCAAGTATATCTTTATTATATTTTAAGGTACAATTAAATGTAATATGTATAAACATTTCAAAATCTTAAATTCTAGTCAAATAATAAAAGTTTAATATTATTATAAAGTCTTAAATATATATCTGTATCAATTCTACAACATTTTTAATCTATATTACTATATAGATCTTACTTTACAAATTATAGAAGATACAGCACTTTATCATATAGCAAAGGTTATATACAAGTATTTTAAGAAGTATAATATACAGAGAATTAACTAACTAGTAAATAGTTCTGATCTCAATTATATTAAAAATCTTTAATTCAAAATAAAGTGTTGAGTAACAAAAACAGTATAAATAAAAAGTTATAAATAAATACTTCAGTTCTTAACTTTCCTTTAGAATAATATTGTACTTACAGATTATAATAAATTTATTAGAAGTATGCTTAAATACTATAAGACTATTATTATAGTCAAGAAATATTATATTCTATAGTAAATATTTATTGTATATAATCTTTTATAGTATCTAATTACTTTTTGTAGATTTTATTTTACTATATAATTATATATTGACTTTAACTATATATTTGTTATAGATATCTTAGACTCTAAGTTGCAGAATGCTATAGAAATAGAAATAGCATAGAAACCATTAAATCAGATTGTAGATAAAGCTTTATTAGGTTTGGCATATGACCAAGAGAGCTAGTTATTAAATATGAATAGCAATAGAACTTGCTAAGGTTTAGAGGCCAATAGTAGTAGTATGCAGACTACCAAGCCTGCATACTGCATGCTATACATAGCAAATGAAAAACATGAAATAACATATCAGTTAGACAGCCTTCATATAGTAGACTTAGCTAGCTACTATGATACCAAGAAAGTTACATAAAAGACAACTAACAAATTACAAAGATTCCTAATCAGATATTAGCTAAAAGCAATTCAAGAGAAAGAGCTAACAGATCTCTGACCAACTGAGAAGATTATAGGATATATTAGCTAGAAATAGTAAGTTGTATAGTAATTATATAAAGATAGGAAAGGTATAAGATACAGAGTAACTTAGGTTTCCTTATTTGGAATTTGGGTTGTGAGTTATACTTTAGTATAACTATAATGTAGTGTGTGATTACTCGATAGCAGGTAGTTAATAACTTGATAAAGAGCTATTATAAAGAACATTTAGAGAATAATGAAAAGTACTTTTCTTTTCTCTTTATTAAATGTATTATTTGGAAGTTTATTACTTAGCAACTAAGTTTATCGTCCAAGATATCAAAAGATATAATCATATACTACCTTGTTGAATTCTAGCTAAGAAGTCATTTTGGTCTCTGGCAACAAGAAGATCCTGTTTATGAATTAGGTTACTTGGAGTATCTAAGTCTAAGAAGTGTATACTAGTATTGTCTATCTCACGATATCTGAAGCCTTTACTATTACAATATTGCCATATTAGAATAAAGTAAATACTACTATATGAATAGAGATATAAAACTATATAAAAAAGTTTTATTTTTTCCTTTTAGTAATATTAAGTTAAACTATAGGAAGAAAATATAATTTTACTTTAATTTATATTAAAAGTTCTTTCTACTTTAAATAACCTTATTACTATATACTTATAATTTATACCTTTACTATCATTTACTCACTCTTTAATATTTTATCAATTAATAGTACTAAATTCTAAGACTATAATAATTATACTAATGATGTTAGACAAAATCTTTAATTTTCTTTATAGGCAGATTAAGTTAACTATAGCTTTGACAAATTAAAGATTAAGGCAATATTATTTAATATAACTTAATCTTATATTTCTTTCTCTATTAGTCATACTTTATTAAGGCTATTAATAAGAAATTACCTGTGAAGTATTGAAGGTAATTTTTGATAATACTATAAGTACCTTCTACTCTAGAGATAACATAGTTACCTAAGTATAAGTGTTTATCTATAAAGGCCTGGATAATGCTTTGTTTTCACAGCTGAATCCAGTTATCTTAAATATACTGGACTAAGCTTGGTACAATAGTATCGTATTAATCCTATAATACACTTTAACTTTACTTGTATGTCTGTTCCGTACTAGACTGTACGACCTTAACTCATACTTTCATAAATGTGTTCTGTATGTTCCCTTTCTCAAAGACTTTGGCAGCATATATAAGGATATTTTTTTCCATGTGTCATGCACATAGTAGTTATGTTGCCACTAGAAAGACTTGTTGACATGTATTGATTAAGGCAATTTCCCTGTCTGTGATAAATACTCCAACCTGCATATTACCTATAAGTAAACCTTGTAGTTGCTTCCATACTCATATATAGTCCCCTTGTTCTTCCTTTGTGAGGAAGCAGAAAGTGACATAAAAATTCTTATTTAAATAAGTAATACTGATGATATTAAGTAGGGGCATTTTAAACTTATTGGTTCGGTAAGTGCAATCAAGTAATAGAATGTCCAAGTACATCTGAAATGGGTTAATACTCTTTGGATATGCAAAGAAAAGGTAAGTAACATAATTGAAAATATTCATATAATGGTCAAAAGTAAACATTCCCCTCTTCAACATAGTTATCAAAGCTCCTATTGAGCTTCAACCAGTTAAATTCTTAAGCCTAAGTATTGCATGCGTATTGTAAACATCCTTTAATATAACAATATGGTCTGAAGTTTGCCATACAGTCGACATAATCTGTTATGTCCTCATTCCAGAGATAAATAAAGCTTTTACTTGTTTTTAACATCACTAGGCATATGACGTTGTATAGGTTGACTGAAGCTGTTGCTAGTTGCTTTGTGATTATGGTTCAGGTCTCCATACTTTGATTGTCTAAACACTATGTTTGATATTTGTATGGACAGAAAATGGACAGTTTATAAGTCTAATTCCTGTATCGCAAAGTCTATTTCTTTCTGCAAGGCCTCTTCTTGCCTTATATACTTCTTTATAATCGTATTTAAGATAAAAAGTTTCATTTTTAAGGTTGTAATGATGGATAGATACTGCATACCCCTGGTTTCTTGCATGTGCCTGAATGGCCTTCAGTATTGCCTTATGACTTGAAAATTCCTGGACTTCAGGTGGTGGTAACAGACTGATGGCAATAGATTTTCGTCTAGTAATTGTCTTTAAGCAAAAATGGGGGCATTTATTTGCTATATATGAAAAAATTTTCACTGCTCAGGTGCTATATCATGGGCCTATCAATTTATCAATTTCACTCTACCGATTTATCATTTCACTCTGTTGTAATAGCAAGAACCTTATAAAAAATATTATTTTTATTCTCTTTAATTAATATTAACTAAAAAACTAATTAAAATAAAATCTGTATAAAATTATATACTAAAACTAGCTTAAAAATTCCTCCATGTATAGCTTTATTATAGAATGTAATTTTGAGAATAAAATTGCTTATGAAAAGTTTACATTTTTGTTTACTAATTTAGTTGAAGAAATACTTATAACTTTATAGCATTACTGCATTTCAACTATACTTGCTACTAATTTGAAAAAATAATTTAAGTAGTATACACTAGTTACTTTTCAATAAGCTAACTTTATTTATCTGTTTTTATATATATAGTATTGAAAAATGGTAGTGAGAAAAAATAATTTAGTATATATACTAAATTGAGCTACTAGTGTAGTTTCTTATTTTTGTGTTTATAATTATAAGAAGCTAAAAGTTTTACAGAACTAACTTATACCAATTTTCTTTCTTTTATTTTAATTTCAGTTTAAGTAGTTTTATTATAATTGTGATTAATTTTTGCATTTTTGATAAGGTTTGACTATATAGTAAGTTCCAGAAAGTATTTATATAAAGTATTTTTGATAGCAGGACTTCAAATGTAAATAACTTTGTAATGCAACAACCAAATTAAAAAAGTAATAGTTCAAATTAAAGTATATAATCTGAAGATCAATATTTGATTAGCCTTTCTTTTGTCTTTATATATAAATTTATTCTTGTATATAAACTTATCGTTAGTGTTTTTAGCTAATCTAGATCAATTTCCTACTATAACTCAATTATTGTATTACTCATTTAATTCTTTGTTTTAATATGCTATTGTCTTTTCCTTATTACTCTCTTATTTTAGATTCAGAGAATTTTGATAACAGTTAAATCTGAAGAACTTAGAGGTTAGAGAAGGAACTTAACTTTTATTTTCACAAGAAACTTTTGAAGAATTTCTGCCTTATAAAGTAAGTAATTATTTTGCTGCATATAAATAGGAGAGTTTTATTTACTATATTTTCTTTGTATTTTGTACCAAAATGGCATATAAAATAGCTTAAGGACTTTGTTAATATACTCTTTTACTGTTATCTTTAAACTCTTATTTAGTACTACAATCAGACCTAATTCCTGTTTACAAAAGTAGCTCTAAACGGAAATATATTTCCATCTTCTTCTAAAGATAGGTTTAAGATTTTTCTTTAGTATCTTTTCCTTTGATGTTTAAATTATATATTAGTTATTGCTGTCATGTTCAATTTTGTATAAATATTTATTTGAGAAACAGATTTTTATAGGATTTATGATTCTCTAAGTCTTGTACCACTTAAGCCGTTTCTTCTTTATGACTATTTTCATATGAGATTTCTTTTCTAGGTAATAGTGATACTTATTATGTAATTTTAAATACTTGTGGGCAGTATTTTTGTAGAGCTGTTTTCTGGATTTGAAAGGCTTTCCAAGAATAGTGAGAAAAGTTTTAGTGTCTTTAACTGTAGCTTTTATAAGGGCATATTTAGCTCTTGTATCAAGTTTTCGGGGGGCTCGAGATCAAGAAAGGTCTTGCTAACGAGATTCTAGAGAATGTTTTTTCATTTGTTAGATAAGAGAAGTGATAATAGAGTAGAGAATCTCTAAGCACTCAGAAATTCATCTATATGATTTACCATCATTATAGTAGAACCAAATTAGCTGCTTATTACTTTCTGTAGTTTGTCGGTGCTTGGTCTTAGGTTTGAATGGCATTATGATAGTGTACTACTAGGGGTCTTGTATTAATCGGGAAATTTATGTATGGAGTAGCACCCCACATTCCTATGTAAATACTGACTAAATTGTACAAATACTTTCTAGAATTTATTGTGTATCTTTTTAGGAGTTTGTAACTTTATAATCAAATATGTTATCTGTGAACTGAATTCAGGACCTTTAATATAATGAAGTTTTGAATATATTCATACTGTTTGTGCTAAGTACATTGTTACTGCTATCAAGTTTCCTCCCCCTTTTAGTTGCCTTGCAAAGTGCATATATGAGTAAAACCCATCAGGCGAGCCATTTCATCAAGTGAGTCAAAATGCTTTTATGCTGCTTAGAGTGGCCTGACAACAATACAACAGCTTATATTGTTATTGGAATTTGACTTGGAGGTGAAGCTGGAGTCTTTGAAGCCATTAGAAGTGGGAGAAGGAGTTTGGATTCATTTTTGCACATAAGTGATTTATGTTGTAGGTCTTTGGGGGGGGATAGTACTGAAGATGCAATTTGCTCCTAGGTATTTCCCATTATAATATTACGATTAACTACTATTTTCTTTTACTTCCTTAAAGCTTTCTTGTCTTTTAGTTAGTTGTAAGTACATATATCATTATTATCTACAGATAATATAACTTAATCTGTAAATGCAGTAGTAGCAGCTTTATTGATTTTTGTAGTAATGAGTTTCCAGTCTCTTTTGCTCTTCCTTAGGTTTATCTGCTTAACTATAGTATCTACGAATATTTTGGAGTTATGAGGTATCAGAAAGGTAGTATATAGTGCTGGTTTGAGTGAAGTATTAAGCTGTATTGGTAGTTGATGAATAATAGAGACAGAATTAAATAAAATAAGGCCTACTTTCTTAAAGCCAGATAAGATATTTCTTCTGATTAGAGCTTTAAGCTGTAATTTAGCATAGATCCCTATAAAATCTGCCTTTAGAATGCGAATGTCATTAAGCCTCAGGCAATTATCTGTTTTGTGACGAAAATAGTGTTTAAGAGGTGCAAATACTAAAAAGTTTAGAAGTTGTAGCAAATGAGAAGTATGAGCTAGAAAATAGAGTAAAATAATACAAGACTCTTGACAAAAGGTGATGAAATCTGCAGTTAAGTGATTACTACATCAATCAAGAATTAGTACTCTATGCTTTTCTTTTACTTTAACTTGAGTATTAGGCTCAAAGTTTTGTTTTAACTAATTTAAGTCTAGATTATTACTTGTCCAGCTTTTAGGTAATATAGTAGCTATCTAGTTATTAGGCACTAAGCTTGAAATCTATATATTTTGGAAGTTTTCGCTTTTAAAGATAATAAAAGATGGTATTTCTGTTCCATCTATACATCTATATTCTATAACAGTTAAAGTTTCACCATGAGTGCTCTCGCCCAGATACTTAGTAGATCCTTGCTTTTTATCAATAATAAGTTAGGTTTTAGTTGTAAAACTAATGTGAAACCCTGTTTCATCAATATTGTAGATATTATGTGGCTTTGGATGGTGTTAATTAAACATATTATGATAAAAATTAAATCAAGCTTCTAAGTTTTCTGGTGTACAAGTATTATAGGAGTAAAAAATGGCAGATGCGACAGTAATGGCACATGCGACACCAATTGCTATATACATTACTTTCGCATCTTAAGCGTGATATATTTACTAATATTGCTTGAATCACTGTCCGAGGCATAGGCTGAGGACTCTTCTGGACTGTCTGGCATTACTAGGTGCTTGCGGCTATGTGTGTTTCATGTAGCTGGTGCAACCTGAGGTTTACTCAAGCCTTTCTCTTTTGCCTTCATCTTCTCTTTTGCATTACCTATCGTCAAAGCTGTACCCCCCAATACTTGCCTATGCTTTCCACCATGCTTAGCTTACTGCTCAGCCAAAAAGGCATTTCTCTCTGCAGTTTTGCAGTTAAAAATCGTGATCTTGGTTATCGCTATAGTCATGGCTTTGTCAATTTTCGCTGAAATGATTTTTCTAGCCTCTAAATCACTGAACGGACATGCATTTGATATGTTAATATAATGCCTGAGTGCAGCAAGGTCCTTTGGGGTCTGGAACTCCAAGGGGATCACTGGGCAAGGTGGTGTTAGAGGTAGTAGTGGTAGTTATCAAAGTGCTAATGCGGGATTAAATGAATTTAGCTCCATTTTCACAAACACTGACCATACATTTTTGCTTGTAAAAGCCATAGGATGTGACCGTGCCAGAATATCCATAAAGTAGGCTTTAGTAATTCGCTTTTCGTCACATCTTAAATATTTATCCATCTCGCGACGAAATCAATGCTTGTAAGAAGGAAACATTTAATTCATAGGCTATAAAATGTGCAATGTATGTGCAGGTAAGCAAAGAACAACGATGTGACAGTTTTTGCAATACACTAGGAACTCAGGGCTAACATGGCTAGAGTGTCTATCAATGATTAAGATTCTAGGTCGGCCTTTGGCCTTTGCTCAAGTATGTTTATCGAAAACCTCTTTTAGCCAGGTAATAGTGCGTAGATTGTTTGTCCAGCCACTATTACTTGTTACAGTTATCTAGTCATTCAGTGCGTCTTTAGAGAACCAAGTACTATATAGGTTTTTGCCTTTAAAGATGATAAAGGGAGATAAAATAGTTCTGTTCATAGAGTTGCATTCAATAACCGTAATGTTTTTAATGTTAGATCCACACCCTGTATATCCTTTTGTGCCTAAGCATTTATCTATGATAATATATGATCTAACAGCATCACCTATTTGAAAGTCGGTCTCATCTAAGTTGTAGATATTACAAGGTGTGATCTTATGAGTAGTTGTTGTATTGCGATAGACATTAAACTATTTCTTAAAGTTTTCTTGTGTACAAGCCTCAGTCCTTTCTTGCTCAATAGGGCAAAATATGATTGATTTGAGAAATGGATGTCGATTAACAAAGTAACAGGACCAAGTATGGCTTAAAACCTAAGTAGAAAGTGTTTCGCATCTGTAGGTGCTATTTCGCTGTACCATGATGTATTCTACAGTAGCTTTAAGCATATTATGACATACAGGAAACCCTTACTTTTGCCAGAGCTGGATCCAGGCAATAATTGCCTCATCTTTTGCCTCGTTACATACTTGTCGCGATTCATTGTGTTTCCAGATGCTGGTGGAGCCTTTAACTCGGCAGGTAAAGGTAGCAGGGGATACTTCATAAGCTTAAGTAGCAGCCCGAATTGACGGAAAGTCACCAAGTTTAAAGGCCTGGAGCATATTCTGAATGGTAGTCTCTCTATCTATTGCATTGCGGATTTTACTTGGGGTCTCAGGGTGGTTTTATCGCCATAGACGTATAGACTTCTAGAAACTGTCTCACCTGCCGTAACTGTCTCACCTGCCCTTATTTACTTTTATCTAGACTATTCTGGTAGTTTTCAATAATTGACTGCAGGTTGATATAGAAGTAAATCAGGTCTGATGCAACACTCAGGCCTAATGCAACACTTTTTGCTATATACATTACTCTAGCGGTTCACACACGATACAGAAGCTTATATTACTTGAATCACTATCAGGTGCGTCCTCAGGGACTCTTCTAGAGCGTCAGGTGTTGATAATTGCTTTCAGCTTTATGTGTTCCGTGTGGTTGTGGTTGTACGAGGCCTTCCACGCTATTGCTCCTTAGCCTTTATAGCTTCCCTAGCTTCGCCCACTGTCAAGGCCTCACGTTCTAATGCTCGCCTTCGCTTCCCGCCATGGGCAGCTTGCTCTTCAGCCTGAAAAGCTCTTTTTGCAGCTTCATTTCGCTCAGTAATAGCTACCAAAGTCATCACGGTGATTGCTGCCTTATTGATTTTTACTCGAATGATTTTTTTGCTATCTTCATCGGCTTTCTGTTCCATTTCAATGCAATAATTCAATGCTGCAGTATCTTTGGGAGTCTAGAATTCTTGAGGAATGTGTGGTTGGGGTGGTGTTGTAGGTAGAAATGGTAATTGCCGGAGAGCAATAGCCGGATTATATGGCTTAAGCCCTGTCTTGCACCAACCAGATTCTACATTCTCCTTAGTAAATGCTAGTAGCCAACTGCAATGAAGGAGGTACATAAATTGAGCTTTTAATAGTCGTAATTCACCAAATCTAAGGTGTTTATCAACCTCTCAACGAAACCAATGCTTGTAGGCCGGAAACATTCGATCCATAGGCTGTAGCATATGTGACGTATGTGCGGGAAGATAAAGAACTATAATATGATGCTCCTCGCAGTACTCTAAAAACTCTGGACTAACATGGCTACTATATCCATCAAGTATTAGAATACGGTATCGGCCTTGAGCTTTGGCAGCTGTATAGGGGTTGAAAATCCGTTTAAGCCAAGTCATGGCGAGGAGGTTATTAGTCCATCCGTTATCACTAGTAACTGCTAGCCAATTATCTGGTGCCTCTTCAGAATACCAAGTACTTTATAAGTTCTTACCTTTGAAAATGATAAATGGTGGGAGAACTGTGCCGTCCATGTATCCATATTCAATTACCGTAATGTTCTCTGCTTTTGAACCTTGTCTACTGTATGCCGTACCACTTAATCTCTTGTCTATAATCATGTAGCCCTTTGCTGAATTACCCATCTGGAATCCTGTCTCGTCTATATTGTATATGTTGCTGCAGTTGTCACCATAGGTATTCGTGTTGTTTCGGAATATATTGAACCACTTTTCAAAGTTCTTTCTCGTACAGGCATTCTGTCGTTTCTGTTCTATTGGCTAGGATATCGCAGATTTAAGGTATGGGTGCCGATGGATAAAATCTGTAGTCCACATATGGCTTAAAACCTGTACAGAAAGAGTCTCTCATCGGTGTGTCTGATTTTGTTTCACAATAATGTATTCCGCTAAGGATTTAAGCATATCATGCCGAACTGGGAATCCTTACTTCTGACAGTGTTGAATTCAGGCCACAATAGCTTCCTCTTCGGCTTGACTGCAAGCTTGTTTTGGTTTGAGTGCTTCTGCAATGCTGGTGGCACCTCGAAGCCGCCGAGACAGGGTAGATGGAACCACACCAAACTCTTTTGCAGTAGTACGAATAGACTTAAAACTGCCTTCTTTAAATGCTTGGAGTGCATTTTGGATGTTCTGCTCACGCTCCATTGTGTTGCAGAGTTTTCATTGGGGTGACAAGGTGATTTTATTCGCTTCGAGGTAGAAGCTTCTAGAAAGTGTTGCATCGGACCTGATTTACTTCTATCGCTTCAAGAAGTGGTGAGGCCAGTTACAACTAAGAAGCCTTGCTGCTACTAATCTACATCACCTGGTATCGTCTTGTATAAATATAATATGTTAAGCTATGCTATAGAGTATATCATGATGAACAGGAAAGCCATTAGCAGACTAGTGATAAATTTATGTAATTAGGGCCTGCTTCTCTTTGGGGGACACAACATAAATAGCCTTATATGTAGTTAGGATAAATAGGCAGCCTTGAATGCAATGAGCAAGAGTAGGCTTAGTGATGTCCCAATGCTTAGCAGCCACAGCAATTGATCTGAATTTCTTAGCTTGGAAGTCCTCCATCGCATGAACCATGCATTCTTCTTTATTTAGTCCTGACATCATTGGTTTAGGCGTAGTATTGGTTGTCTATGGTAAGTTTAGGTGGGGCGATGAAAATTCGGCTCGCTCGGCAAAACGGCTTGCTTAGTGGGTAGCACTCCTACACCCTGAAACTTATCGGTGTCTGAGAGCAGAGCTTTGATGTGCTCCAAACACCTTTCTATCAACGCAGCCTTCTCAGCCTCGTTAAGCTCGGCCATGTGCCCTTCGTCTTCTGTTTTTAGAATGCCGACTGCGTTGCCCCAGATGAGCAAGCGGGTCTTTTCCAGGTCGAGTTTGACTAGGAGAATCTCAAAGCCTTCTTTTAGGGCTTGGCCGGCCTTGAGGTGGCTGAAGCATTCGATAGAGGTGCTGAAAAGGCTTGCGAGTGCGACGACACCCACTGTAAGGCTGAGTGGTTCAACTGGCGTGGCCATCGCGTAAGAGACGCGATATGAACTCCCAGATGAAATATAAAAGTCCCGACACGCGGGGCTCAACGCATAGCCTATGTCGTGTCACGGAATTAGAATGAGAGTCGAAGGCTTTCGCAGGTCGGTCAGTGATATAGTCTATTACTGCTCGGTTTCAGCATTGGGTAGCTTCGCTGAAGCACGGGAACTCAGGATGATCCTAGCAAGCTGAGCCTTGCCGGATGCATTACATTAATGACGTGAACCGAGGAGCGCCACGCAATTTTGAGCTGCTTGCTTAGAAGTGCATCTTGTGCGGGGTGCTGTTCGAGGGGTCGGCTGGGTCGAAGGCCAGGCCCATGCAGTGCCTTTATGCTAGATCTGGCGGGTGTTGCAGTCAGGTTTGGGTTGCATTGGCAAGGGCCAGAACCGAGTTCTAACGATTAGAAATTACAAACGAATTGGCAGGGGACGATTCGCAACCTTTGGCGAGGTTCGCCTATGCTTGCCTACGCCGGGTCAAGCAGCCTGGCGTCTGCGGGGTAACTGCGATAACCTCGCATTCCAAGGCGAGATTGCACCAGCGAATGAAAGCTGTCTGTATACGAGGCCGCGTCGGTGAAAGTAAGGCGTACTTCTGAGGATTACGCGTCTTTCCGCCCTGAGCCTGTTTTCGGCCTCACATGAGACGTTAAGAGAGTGTACTTCAATAAACGCAGGATTCCTACACTTCTATCGGAGCTATTTTACGTCTCACCGTTCGCTTGAAACGCTTACGCCCCAAGTGCTAGGCACAATGCAGCTCCAGCCGATTGTCCAAAATGATTCCGCGATGGCACTAGTTCGGCGATTGAAGCTCTACTTACTGCTCGCCCGGTCACTCCAGTTGCTCTCTTCCCTGGCCATCGTATCCATGTTTGGATTTCTCATTAACATTATAACTGGCCGCCGACTGGGCCTGACTGCTCGCATGGTTTCTGTAGAGTTTATGGTAGGACAGCGCTTCTGTTCATCAGCTTCCGTGCCATTCATTGTGATTCTACCCATTAACTTTTCTTCTAGTCGATCGTTTCGTGCATCTACATTATCCTCGCAATCTCAATTGTTCACATTCGGCGCAAGCGCCGGGGGCTTCCGGCACTGTTTACATTCTCCGTGCTCGATGCACTTTCTGGCGGCCTCTTCATCGGCATGATAACTGTTCTCAGTGCTGCAGGGTTGCCGAGCAATTGCGGTGGACTCACACGGCTGAACTGGAACAGCGGAGATGCACCCAACAATCCCCGCCCCGGCTACACGACAATTCGTTTTGGCCCGGGAACCCAGAACAACAAGGGAGAATTAGATGTTTACTGCCCCCTGGCAATGAGCAGCTTCGCACTAGCAGTTGCTGCTATGTACGAAAATTTACTTCCCTCGCTGCCTGAGCACTTCCCTTCACAGATAGCCCTAGTTGTCACTGGGCATGCTATAGCAAAACAGCTGACGGCATCCATTCTAAGATTCCTCTTCTTTTCCTCCATCCTCCTCTCCGCCCTTATTATATACACCATCCTCCACCTCAGCACCCCCGCCCCCGCAGATCACTCCAAGCGATTTAGCCTCGACGAGCATCCCAGTCGTGTCGCCTCTGCCATTGCCCCGCCACCATCCCTGCCATGTCCCGTCAACAAGCCTCAGGTCGGGAGCGTCGAGAACGACGATCCCAGTATGAATGTCGCGGATGGATTTGGGCAACATGTGCCAAATCCGCCACCATATACGCCGAGCGACAATACTGGGAGTTCGATGCGAGGACATTCCAACGAGAGAAATGGAGAGAGGCTAAGTGGGTATGTCAAGGAACCGCAGAAGGGTAGCTGTGTAGCTGAGGAGGTGTAGATGGTCTGGGGAAAGTAGGTTCCAGGCATATTGTACGGAAACTAGGTGCTTCTCCCAGGGTCGAAAATTGGGTGTAATTAGGGCTGCTTGGTATCGATGACGCTCTTAGCTTGCTCTGACTCCAGACAGCTCGGTTTTGTACTGCTCTCCACTTTTCTTCAACAAACCTTTATGGTTGAATCCTAGCGCAGAATCAGCCCAGATGTGCAGTCGACTTCTTGGGTCTAGTAAAGCAATCGGATTCAACTGTCTTAGGTGGCCCTAAAGCTATTCAGGTGTGTGCCGGCACGTTGTAAGGTAGAAGATGATCGGGCCAGCCGTCTCTTGAGTTTAGGCGGGATCGTCTAGTCTGGAATACTAGACCGTATAAAACACCAGACCACTAAAAAAACGTAAGATATTATACCGAATCTGACCCACCCTTCACCTGCCGAAAGCGGTAGAGGGCCGCATTGTACCAACGGGTATAGAAATACTGTTCTCTCCAGCCTCCCTGAGACGTTCGTTGTGGGATCCCTTTCAACCTGTAGAACCAAACTCGTTCGGAGGAGTTCGCCTTCTCGGGATGCGTCTTGAATGCGTTGGCTGATGCAAGCGGGAGACTTGAAAGTCCTAGTTTGCTAAGAGTGCTAATGCTGCGAGCTCCTGAATGGCATAAACAATAAAGGCCTAGCCACATTGCGCTTAGAGGGAAACGACAGGCCAACGTCATTACCGCCTTAAATTGTCGAACCATGGCCACCATTTCGTCGCTAGAAAAACGCCGTGCGACTGGTCCGGAAAGCTGCCAATAAATCCAAGCCAGGCCACTTATAATGAATGCGGCCACGATAAAAACCCATATACGGCCTCACCCTGTGCCCAGTTCCTGAATTTTCATGCCAGATAGAGATGCCGTGAACGTTAGTGGCACAAACACAAATGCAAGTTAGGAAAGTTTCCTGACACTGTCTGCAAGAGCAATTGACTTCTGTGATTCTTCTAAGGCCGACACGCTTACTCTGCGACTTAGGTTGTCTCTGATATCTTCTTTTAATCGTGTTCCTTGCTGCAGGATATCCTCCAAGTACAAGAATATAGCCCCTGCGTTTCGCGGAGCTTTCCCGAACCGGAATATGAAAGTGCGTAAACTATTCGTAAATGTACTCAGGGAATCCATAATTTCGGTAACCTCCCCTAGACTCCTCTCCAGAGCTCCTGTATGGGAGTCCATTTCGTTGACTAGGTTATAATCAAGATAGTCGCGAACAATCCGGTTCTGCTCGGGCAGTTTGCTGGAGAATTGATATATGAAGAGTTGAAGATAACGGTACGGGTAAGCGAGATGGTCCCCATCCGCCTTAAGGACATCCCCCGGTGCCCACCTGCTGATTGCTTCCTGGTAAAGTTGGTAGGTTCTCTTGGCTTGCGGCACTTGTAAATTTCTAGGGATGTTGGAGTGACTAATGGCCAACGCTAGATAGGCGACCTTGCGGGCAGCGAGTTAGCATCAAAACTATAATATTGCGGTGTTAGCAGTATAGTGGTACACGCGGTTTGGTGTTGAAAACACACTTGTGCATGCACCTGTCGAATCTGCCTCAACAACAGCCACTGAAAGATGCTCGGTATCGTAATAGCCTAGTTGCATCTCAAGAGAGACCCGGTCTGAAAGCAAGAGGGCTTCTTTTCGGTGCGGTTCGCCATTAGGATAGATACTTCGAACGTCAAGTAGCTAATATCATGGTCGAAGTGCAGCCACAGAAATAAGGGGTCTAAGTCGAGCGTGAAAGCGATCTTGCTAATGGCGTCGAGGTCGACTGTGTCGATCTCTTCATAGCCGATAAGAATTATTCGGGCTTTAACTTCTTTAGGGCGACCCTGTAATAATAATTCTGTACTGAATTCTTTCTGGACAAGACGGCCGTTTTCGCTATCGGCGATGAAAACATGTGTCTCAGAAGGATCACCTGGAGGTCGGGTAAGAAATTCGTAAAGCCACTGAAACCGAGGTTCTAGTCTATTTGTCGTAAAGTATCCACATAGTTATTCGGTATAGGAACTAAAGTGCATAAGGCGGCCCTCCGGGACGTCTTGGTGAGCCATGTCTTTAAATTCAGAGGAGAGGAAGTGTTAGTACCGTGGGTCACCGGGTTCTTGGCCAAAATTCCCGCTACCTACCCCCGACACCCCGCAGGCCATAAGCATTTAGGTAAAGATGTCAAGCCAGTACCTAAGCACACTTAAACCTTCTTGGTGCAGAAATTGCGCAATAAACATTGTTCTGTC